>CACVCL010018550.1:0-126698 GCA_902729485.2 Mus minutoides | reverse complement strand
GCACCTTAGAACATAGGAAACCCTAGCCCTAACCACTATCCTACTCTTGGGCTCATTTTAAAATGTTTACGTAGAGCCTGATGTGAAAAGATCTTAATGCCAGAGCTGGACAGAGTGCTCTGCCACTAACCAAGGGCCGTAAACAAAAAAGGAAGACACTGAGCACACTTCACTTCCTAGGGAGGTGTTCTGGGCTTTCCAGGACTTTCCAGGCTCCTGGAGGCTTTTCCTTCTAGCCAAAATGGTCTATCATGTCTTGGCCTCAGGGACTGAAGGCCAGAGCCTCGGGACAATGCCTGACTTTTACTGTGACTGAGATGTGGAGACTGGCACGAAGCATAAACGCAGCAGGAACTTTCTGGCTGAGGGTTTCACCTCCTTCCGATGCCCTCAGCAAGTATTAATATGTTTAAAGGAACTAGACAGGGCTACTGAGAGCTCCCTTCTGGATCTTTCTCTAAGACCTCATGTATTCACTACCCTCTTCAGACACTCCCTGCACCCTAAGGCAGCCTGACTGGGACTTTCCCTGCTATCCTGGGTATGGGACATCTGGCTCTACTCCATAGGCCTCATACGGGAAGCAATTGCCAAACTCCTGTCCCTGCCAGACACCAACATGAAGCTATGGATGGTTGCAGGACTTTTTGTAGAGTTATGTGTGGCCAGACCATTGACTATACCTACAAAATCCCCCAAACGGCTCTTCACAATAGTTAATTTAAGTTTGCCATTTTAAAAACTGAAATAGACTATAATGCAGACTCATTTCGATTCAAGACTACCTTGAAATACATCTACTATTTATAGAGTTGATGAAAGTAGAAACAAACCCCCAAAAGGCAACAAAATCACATTATACGTCTCAGGATAGTAAGAGAGGGAAATAAAATGGGGTTCAGCCCTAATTTGATTAATGTTCTCTCCTAATCTGATTAATCCTTTCACTTAATATCTTTAAGTTTCACTCTTCTGCCCCAACCCTGTACAAGGCAAAAGTCGAGGGCTTAGAGATACAAACAGCAATGTAAGACAAAGTACGCTAGAAAAGGGAATGTTCCCGCTATAAGGCAAGGTGTGCTAGAATGGGGAATGTTCCTGCTAAGGCAAGGTGCGCTACAATGGGGAATGTTCCCGCTATAAGGCAAGGTGCACTACGATGGGGAATGTTCCTGCTATAAGGCAAGGTGCGCTAGAATGGGGAATGTTCCCAGAAGGCAAGAGTATATTTTCCAATGAACATGGGACAGCTCGGTGAGAATGTTGCTCAGTGGAAGAACACATGGCTAACATGTGAAAGGCTGTGGGCTAGATCCCCAGCACCACAGGACAATGGAAAACAAAGCAAAAATACATTGGGGTGATTAAGTGCCAGCATGCCATTAGATACTCACAGGGAACTACTGAACTATAATTTTCATATCAATTTGGCAGTGTTTAAAATTGTAATGTGTCACACACAGAGAGAGACAGAAAAAAACCTTGACTTAAGGGATTTTCAGACTTCACACCTTCGTACAATAAAGTTGCTAAGAAAACAACTCAAGTGAAGAGAACAAATGTCCACGGGTGAAGCTCTCTGCAGTGAGACGAGCTGGGATGCCTGGTCCAGTACACAACAGGGCAAAGTAGAGACAGTTTCCTTGTGGGATAAAGATGAGGCAGAGAGGAGATTATTTGGTATCAGATACAAGACAGCTATTTTTCTGCAAATGACCATGGATGGGAAATATGATTTGACAGCTTGGTGGAGAGGTAGTGTCTAAGAAATCAAAGGAAGCAAACACAAAAGTCCAACGGGATTCAGCAGGCCATAAGTAGAGCCAATCACGGCAAACCAATGCACAACCCCTTACCCAAAATGCCTGTGACCAGAACTCGTTTGGATTTTGAGTTTTTTCAGGTGTGGAGATAGCTGCACATACACAGCTAACACAGCATAGAAACAAGACCCAACTCTTAATGGGAATCCACTCTTTCATAGACATGCTACGTTACAGGACACACAATGTGACATTTTGTTTTGTGTATTATGTTGTGACTATGACCTGTCACATGAGGTCCAGTCTGTGATTTTTCTACTTGTAGCACCATGTTGGTGTCTAAAGTTTTGAATTTAAATTTCAGGATTGGGGATGATTAGCCTGCATTAGTAGTTCCTACCTGACCAGTCTGATAATGCTTGGCGAACTGGCTGACTACTCGGTAATCATTTGAAAAGTACTCCATCAGAATAGATGGAACTTCAGCAAAGTCAGTAGGGCACCTAGTCCCTAAAAAGAAGAGGGGGAAAAAAAAGGTTATAGTTAAATCAACATGTTTGTCTTTCATATTATGTGCATTTTAAAACTTGTTTGTACTTTTGATGAACTATGATAAGCTTTAATTCATTGAACCAATATTTTACTCCGTAAAATTATTGTACATATTTGCAGAAAAGTTTATTATAATCCTATATATTTTTTCTTTATATTAAAAGTAAAACAAAATATTTGCACAGCTGCCGAAACACCTTACAAAGCAACGGCTCACACCCTCTCCACATAGCTTGTCTTTTGCTATGCTGGCTTGACATGAAATATAAATTAAAACCCTCTTACAACCAATAAGGCATTTGTATTTAATTCACTGAATTCCATTTCCAAATGCTTTTAGCCTTCATTTGTTTCCGAAGGACTTTACTTAAGCCACATACTGCTCTTTGTAACAAAGTCAATCTTTGGTAAGAAAAATCAATATTTTAAATTCAAAGTTCCTTAAGGCAACAAATCTCTAAGAACCTCCTGGTGATGCTCTTTTGCTCCAGTCAGCCCACCCACACTCTTTTCAAACCTCATTTTCTTGCCTAAGTTTTATGTATTCAGAGTTAGTTAATGAGCAATGGATGCTAACACCTTATCAGGAAGAGATCAAATGCTAACCACTAATGGTAGTGAACTGAGGACTTCAGAAGAAGTACAGCCAGGAACGGTGGTGCACACCTGCGATCCTAGTACCTGGAAGGTGGAGGCAGGATGGTCAGGTGTTCAAGACCACGTTGAGTTATACAGTGAGTCCAAGTCTACCCCGAGTAATACTATAGAGGAATTTTAATCCAGGAACATGACTGCTCTGACAAGGGCTCGAATCTAAAGACATTCTAGGTCTGTGTAATGGAGCTGTAATGACACACCTTTAATCTCTCTTGCTGGAATATAATCACTCCCTTAGTACACACCTTTAATCCCAAACAATGAAGGTAAATTTAGTTTATAGAAGGAAGCAGCCATGTTTGAAAGTAACATCTAATTGAGGGGCAGACAAGGTAATGAATCAAAGATAGGACATACCCAACTCTCATAAGAACAGCACAGGGAAGAGAGTCAACTTAAAAGAGCAGAACACAGACACACAGATGTGCACACACACACACACACACACACACAGAGTGGGTTTCTTTTTTTTCAAGACAGGGTTTCTCTGTGTAGCCCTGGCTATCCTAGAACTCATTCTGTAGACCAGGCTGGCCTCAAACTCAGAAATCCACCTGCCTCTGCCTCCTAAGTGCTGGAATTTAAGGCATGTGCCACCACTGCTCGACAACAAAGAGAGTTTTAGCAGTACAGTTTTCAGAGACAAATTACAAGTGAGAACAGAATGAGCCAGAGAATAAGGAGTCAGAAGATTAGAACACGTTGCCAGAGTTAGTTTGAGGCCAAGCAGAGCAATTCAGTCAGAAGCCGAGAGAATCAAGATTGAATCAGTCAGCTTGAACAGGAGTTTGGGCCAGAACAGCTAAGTTGAACCAGCCAGCCAGTGTTCAGAAAGAGCTAGAAACAGTGTTTATTCATCAGTAAGCCTCTGAGATAACAATTATATCTGGCAAATAAAGGTTACTTTTATATTATACAGGGAGTTCAAGGCCAGTCTGAGTTATTGAGTTTAAAGCAAGTGTGGGCTACTAGAGATCTTGTCTCAAAGAAATTTTAAAAACCAAAATAAACAAAAAGAAAAATACCTTAGAGAAAAGAAAGGTAAGAATAAAATCCTGAATGTAAAATTCAAAAGCATAATAACAATATTGTACAGAGGTAGTACATATAAAAAATACTTTATTATACTTTTAAGAATCAATTTTGTTTTGTAACAAAAATATGGAGTTTTATTTTAAATGAAAAAAAAAAAGAAACATTTAACTCAGTAATTGTGCCAGGGACTAAGGAGACACATACCTACTCTCTTCACACACACACAAGTATAAGTTCTTTGTGTCATCATAAAGTATAAATGGGCACAAATTCAAGAATGACACCTGAGATTTCCTCCCTTTAAGAGAGAACAACATGAAAGGACCTAGTGAGCAGCAGTGACAAGATGAGGTCATGAAAGGACCTAGTGAGCAGCAGTGACAAGATGAGGTCATCTGAGATGAAAGACCTTAGACAGCAATGGCCATACACTAGAAATGACCAGATTCCTAAAGCAAGCCTTCCTTACCAGTGACATGTTGGTACCGAGTTCGTCCAAGCATTGAATGCATGGCATGGCCCATTTCATGGAAGAGATTTTCCATCATTCCTGGAGTTAGTAATGTAGGGAAATCCCTGGAAGCATGAGGAAGATTCAGCATGAGAACGACCACTGGGAGCTGATAGCTACCATCTTCCTTTAATCTGCCTCCTCGGATGGTGAAGTGGCAATCCTTTGAGGAGGGAAATATACAGAGACAAAGGTGTTAGACACTATAAAGAGCAAGTCTAGATATAAAACTCTATAGAAATAGTGAGTTCAGCCATCTAACATACTCTATTTTTATCCTCTATATCTATTTCCTTTGTTTTCCCTAAAATTTTAGTTTTTAAGCCACTAAAATGTATTGATGAATTTTATTCAGCTACTTCAAAAATATGCTTTGACCTGATGTGTACAGGGCTGGGAACAAAGGTACTGAAGAGCTGAAACCCACACTAGTGTTAACAGTGAGTAGGAAAAGGTACTGATGGCCCTGGTGTCAGGCAACCAGCAGAAAGTCTTCCAATCTGCCATTCTTGTTCCTGAGTAGCCAAGGCCTGAATTACATAAGCAGAGTCAGGAACAGACAGACTGTCACTCCTTCACAAGTGAAGGAGAGATGAGAAAGATGTCATTCAGTTCAGAAAAGACAACTGAAACTAAGCCTTCAAGATGTCAAGTGCTGTACCCAAGTTGGATGTGTTGCCTCTCAGATCCGAACCCAGATGAGTGTTAGAGTCCAGGGCTGAGAATCCTTATACTGCCACCCATTAAGAAAAGAGGGAGAAGCTGGGGCCCAGAGATATTGATTCCTGTTAGCCATATCACCAAGGAAAGCAATTTGCCTCCACAAGCCTGGTCTGCAGAATGGAGCATGCTACCTGCCAAATCCCAAACTGAGCATATCTCCTATGCTCACTTCTGTTCACATTGGAAACTGTGGCTCACTATTAAATGGCAGGCACCATTTTGTTTTCCTGTTATAATTGTTAACCTGAAGTCATGGCACTTCCCCTTGGATTGCGTGAAAATGCTAAAGGTGATCTGTGTGTAAATGCAGTGTGTAGCAAAAGGGAAGAAGGCAGTCTGTGTGTGTTTTCCATACTATGAGAACAGCATCTATGGACCCAACAACTGTAGGGAACAGGGTTTCTTTGGTACACCTCCAGGTCATAGTCTACCACTGAGAGAAATCAAAACAGTAATTCAAGGAGGAACTGAAGCGAAAAACTATGGAGTAACAGTGCTTGCTAGCTTACTCTCTCATGCCGTATGATACACCCCAGGACCACCTGATTAGGGACAGTACCAACCACAGTGGGCTGAGACCACCTATATCAATTGGCAGTCAAGGCAATCCCTCACAGACATGTCCACAGATGAACCAGGAAAAGAAGACAACTACTCAACTGAGATTCTTCTAGGCATGTCAAGCTGACAGTTAGCACTACGTAGAACAACTGTCTATCATGGAAAGGGTTGAGAGGCTCTAGACGGCATGTTTAAGGTCAAGGTCTAAGAACCTCTATCTGTGTCCTGAGCAAGTGCATAACTTCACTCGCTTCACTGTGTTAAAGCCTAATTCAAAAGGCTGGGGTAAACATTAAAAGGTGTGAATATATAAAGCACTTATATATTGGTTTTAAAAAATAAGAGCTTGTAAAATGTTATCAGTCATTACTATTAATTTAGTTAATGTCACATTCCAAAACCAAGTGGTAATTATTGATCCATGCAGTTCCTCTCAGGATCTTTATTACTTTCAAATTCTCTCCTATTTTCACATTTGCATATTTAGAAACTCTTTGGTGGTGCCTTTAAATATTATGTAACTGCAAAAAAAATGACATGTAAGGTTCACATTCATACTGATAAACTGCTGGCCACTTCTGGACAAGCCAGCTTGTAAAGGAAGGCTTACCTGCTGTGGCTTGTTTGCTCGCTGGAAAAAATCACAGTAAATGTACCCCAGCAACCCTTCAGATTCATGAACAACAGCCTAGAATACAAGTTCAAATTTAACGGTCAGTGACCTGTGACCCCATCAAAAACTGAAAACAAACAAACAAAGCAAAACAGAAACCCACAGGGCCCTGGATACCCACAGCCATAGCTAGAGCCATTTTATATTTTTCCTACTTTTTTTTAATATATCCTAAGTTTCTCAATACAGTCACTGATTTGCTCCACTTCTGGAGCCTAGTACATGAGTCCTGTGTTCAGGAGGAGACATTCTCCTTGGGCCTGTATGTAGCATATCTTCCCTTCCTCTACATTAGCTACACCAACCACAGCCCTTCACAGAAGGCTACCCACAAAAACACCCAAAAGATGAGGGGAGAAAAGCTGGCTTGACAGTTTTAGTGGCAAATTTTCCTTCCCTGTCTTGTGTAACGGATACACGCCCTGAATCCAGAACTGATAAAACACAGCTCTGTTCCCTACACGGTCATTCGGCTCCAGCTTGCCTTGTTTTTCTGAACTTGGTAATTATGATTTGCTGTTCTCAATTTTCAAGCAAGTGTATTTATTCCCTCCCTTCCTCCCCATTTCCCTCTCTCAGCCAGCACCTACAGAGCACCTCCTGGTTGTCAATTTTTTTCAAGGCACCAAAGAGATGGCAGTGGACACCATGGGCCTGGTGCTGTCCCAGGAGGCCGAGGCTGCCACTTGCACCTGTCACTGGCTTTGGTTTTGTTGTTGTTTTTTTTTTTTTTTTTTTTTTTTTTTTTTAAAGATTTATTTTATTTATTATATGTGAGTACACTGTAGCTGTCTTCAGACACTCCAGAAGAGGGAGCCAGATCTTGTTACAGATGGTTGTGAGCCACCATGTGGTTGCTGGGATTTGAACTTATCACCTTCGGAAGAGCAGTCGGGTGCTCTTACCTGCTGAGCCATCTCACCAGCCCCCGGTTTTGTTGTTGTTGTTTTTGTTTACACTACATCTTGATTTTTCCCTAACCCGTACATTTAGGAAATTAGTAACATGACATGATATTTCCGGAACAGCAACAGAGATAGAGTGCTCTCCTAGCTTGACTGCTTAATCCCTATCCTGTGCTCAAAGCATGGCCAAAGGGCAGCATGGCAGCTGGCATGACCAGGCACACAGTGGAGCAAGGCCAGCAGGCAGGCAGGGAAGAGATAAATGGCACTGCCCCATGAAACCTTGGGGTAAATTAATGTAGGGCCAAGAAAGCTACAATTTTCTGAGGAAAAATCTAAAATAGTCATACCCCAAGGAAAAGTGGGTCTTAATAGAAGAAAGGCAGAACTCCGGGCTTGATGTTGTCAACAAAGCCAAATGAATCAGACACAGGGTAAAGTGAATGTATGATTCAAAGACCACTGCAGACACATGAAAATGCCTGAGAAGTAAGGAGCAATGAGTGTGGGGACTACAAAGGGACAGGTCAGTTGCCATTATATGAGCAACCATAGACTCTCCAACAACTAGAATTCACGACCATTGGAAGAATGTAAATGGGAACCAGCATTTTATCAGGTGCCCTGACAACACTTGCTTTGGAAAGCTAACTCTGTTGTCCCACATTCTGGTCCTTATTGCAAGGTCCTAAATCACAAGTGATGCTTGAACTTTTCATGAAGGAGAAATGAACTGGGGTGCCCTGTCAGAATACAATTAACGCAACGGAGAAACGGCTGGGGACCACACGGCCACATGGCCACGGGGCCCTAGGTGCTGCCACAGCAGGGAGAGGCTTACCAGCTTCCGGACGTCATTACACCACACCTCTCCTTTGAAGGTCTGCTCTGCATATAAGGTGATGCCCAGCAGTTTGTTAAATAAGACATTCAGGCCTTCCATGCAAGCTCCAAGGGATAAAAACGGGCAGTATAAACTGGGCTCAATATTATACCTAAGAGATGGAAGAAGAGGCCAACAGCATTACCTCTATTTACTTTCAGTAAATTCAGTTAACTGTTCATCTAGGATTCACAGAAGGGGGGGTACAGTTGGCAGTCTGAGGTCTCTGGTTCTAGACCCAACAATTCAATCAACGGCAGCAGAAAACATGTGAGAGTAGAGATGTGTCTGCTGTATGGACTGATTTTTTTTAACTTATGAGCACCATCGTTGCATGGCTTAGATCCTGGAGCCATGACTGGGTCAGTGAGGGAATGAAGAAAGGACAGACACACAGACACAGAAAAAATGGGATTGGATGCTATGAGCTCCTTGGTGGTAAGGCTACAGCACTTTGAAAGCCCAGTGTATTTACTACATACAGGTGAACAGGGGGGTGGGGTGGGGGGGTGGGGGCGGTGTGTTTCATACAGCTGAACAAGGACTTGGGGTTATGACATCCAGACAAACAAAGAGGCAGGATTATTGTACACAGTTGAATGAGGAGATAGGTTTAGCTAATCTCAGTAGGAGCAGCATCTGTAGGGGAGCAGTGTTCAGGCCATAAATACCCTAGGGGAGAAAGCTATGATGGGATTTTCTGCACACACTGCTGCCATCCCTTTGAGTGGCACCTTGGGGAAGGCTTTGCCATTCTCACAGGGCTTAGGCACAGGTCTGTGACATGGCCTTGCCAAACTGTGCACAGTCACTCAGAATTTCCTACATGTAAGGACTATTTCTTGTTATTATTGTCTTTCTTTTCTCCTTATCCCATAAGCAATGGAGGATAATGACCAGTGAATTAGGTATTATAAGAGACAGGGGGCTGGAGATATGACTCAGTGGTTAAGAGCACTAACTGTTCTTCCAGAAATCCTGAGTTCAATTCGCAGCAACCACATGGTGGCTCAGAACCATCTATAATGGGATCTGATGCCCTTTTCTGGTGTGTCTGAAGATAGCAACAGTGTCGTCATATACATACAATAAATAAATTTTTTAAAAACAGAGACAGAAAGTGGGGAAGGAATGAGAACCAGCCTGTCTAGGGTACACAGAACTGTGCTAAAAGAAGGTGAGTCTGCCCTGGATGCTGAAGAAGAAAGAAGGTTGTGACAGTGGAGGGACAGAAATGCACAATTTAAAGACACAACTTCAGAGAAGCCTTGAGATCTTAGGCCTTCAGGACCAACAAGGGGGTGTTGCTGCAGCTGTGGGGAAAGGTCCCTGCAGAGGACACAACCAGGTGTCACCATCTGATCAAGGGCAGATCCCAGAGATTTCAGGGGAAGGGGTGGAGGGAGACAGCACAGATACAGCTACCACCACCTAGAGAGGGATAACACGTGACTCGGAAGAATCCATGGTGAAAAGAAGGAAGGGAAGCTCCAGGCTTCTGACAGACACTCAAGGGACCCAGAAGCCACCACTCTAACAGCAGCAGTAATGGGAACACATGGACAGCAGCAGGACCCAGTAGCATCCAGGTCACATAGCAAACCGCTCCCTCAAAACTGGAATGACAGGCAGGAAGCCACAACTCCCTCATGGTGTACAGTACCCTGCACGTGCATGAGTTTACATCCAGGATCCCTGCAATCCCCAAATTTAAGGTTGAGGAAAATCTCTCCTGCCAGTAGTTAGTAGAAGAAAAGGCACCACTCTGAAATACCGCCAGAACATTCTGTTCTTCTTATGGCCGGCCCTCAAAAGAAACTACTTAACCAGAACCTAACCAAAAGTCCAGGGAGTTGAGGGTTGGAACTGATGTAGAAATACCCAAACCAAGCATCAATCAGCCTCCAGACCCACCCCAGCAAGGAGGGGGGAGCTGAGAACACTGTGGAGGTCACCCCAAGGACACCAGCCATCAAGCTCAGCTGCTGTTACTCAATGTCCTCGCCAGGGCCGAAAGCAACAGAGCGACCAGTCTAGGGCAGGAACTCACTGACAGAGTGACCAGTCTAGGGCAGGAACTCGCTGAGATGTGGCTGAATATTGTTTTTCTCTCTACTGACTCAATGCTGCTGATGGTTTGTGTAGTACAGAGGCAGAGTGCTATGACCCATTTGTAGCATGAGGCATGCTTGGGGTTCATCAGAGTTGCAAATTAGCAGGGAGTAAATAATAGGAAAGTGTCCTTTCTGAAGACATCCTGATGGCAGGCACCAACCAGCACATGCCCAGGGCACCAAGGCTTGCTGCTGGCAGGGAAAGACACGATGTCTACCCAAGCATGAAGAGCGGAACCCAGCCTCTGACAGGGCAAACCAAACAACTCTAGAAAATGGCCCCTGAGGGTCAGGGCAGGGATAGGGCCAATAATTCTTAAGGAACATCTTTGTTCTAATGGTTTAAACCATGCAAATGGACTGCCTATTCAAAAATTAATTTTCATTTCAAACAAAACTATTTCAGGTATTTTTCTCATCTCTTCATGTAGTTCATATATCTTTTGTACACTTGAAAGACTCAATTCTCTGAAGAATCTAACTGAAAAAGCAGACAGCAGTCCACTGCGGTCTTCCCCACGGCACTCCTGGGCAGGCCTAACACATGCTAAGTCTCTTCTGCTTCCGAACAGGTTGTTTTTCTTCTTTAGGAGCATCTGAAGTACTTAACACAAAGCAAAACAGCCCCATGTGAAGTGGAAATTTAAGGGTCCTTTGGAGAGTCAGTTCTGTTGGATGGTGTTTTGCTGGGGCAAACACGTGAAGGACTGTTTTCCTGAAGTGGGCACAGGTGAACAAGCTAAGGCAGACAGGCTCGTGAAGGAACATTTCCCTGAAGCAGATGCAGATGCAGATGCAGATGCAGATGCAGATGAGAGGAAGGACATGGCTCTGCCATCAGGGAGAGACATGTCTCAGGGAAGGCAGGTGTGTGATGGCGGTACCCAAGCAGCTATATAGCTAACGTGCAAAGTGCTCAGCTCGTATCGCCCCTATCTTCCTCTCATAGGCGACTTTCTGGAGAAGCTTACCTCTCTGCACGAATCACACCGCTGTAGTAGGGAGGGTCCCAAGGCATTAGTTTCTGGAAGGAAATGGTTCACTGTCAGCAAAGATTCTGATTATCTATTTTTATCAGAGACTTGGCCAGATAATAAAATATAAGCCAATTTTTAAAAACAAATATCTAAAATTAAAAATTTCAAGCATGGTAAGGCACAATTTGACTTTTCTGTAGCTAATACATAGAGGTACAAATAAGACATAATCCTAGAATTTGGGGCCAAGGTAAATGACATTCTAAAGTGTAATCAACAAAAGTCAACATTAATGGGTTAAATCAGCCAGAATAAGTTTTCTCAAAGCATAACCCATATACAAGTCCACAAAATATACTGCAGATAGTGAAATGAGATGAGCAAGAAGGTTAGGGTGTGGCCCCTAAACTAAAGCAACCATTTAAAATGTAACTGAGGCAGAGGCAACACCAATCAAGAGCAGACATGGCTGCTGAGAATTAAAATCCCAGCCTTCTGGAGGCTGGGGCAGGACCCCAAGTTCAAAGCCCTGTGCTAAAAGGCCAAACCCTGTCTAATAATAATAATAATAATAATAATAATAATAATAAATACTGTCTGAAGGATGCTGAAAGCAAGCCTGAGCACCTACATGGATGGTTTTACGGACCAGAGGTCAAATTACTTAGACTGTAATGATGATCACTCACTGAGTACCTGCTGATAAGTCAACAGCATGGCCCACACAGGCACAACACCACCTGGCTCGGAGTTAGGGCTCAGCATGCCAGCTGTCCTATGTCCCTCACCCTTCTGAGTTTCAACTTAGCACCCCGAGGAAGCAGGTCTGCCTACCCACATGGCACCATGGCATGTTGGGCACAGCACGTGTGGTGATGTAAGAGTGCAGACTCTTTCTCAGTGTGAGCACCTGAAAGGCAGGGATGGTTTCCCAGAACCTCCACCTGCCAGCTCAGGACCCAGTTTCCAGCTCCCCTAGCTGTCGACTATGTACCATCTGTGGATGGCAGAGTAGGGCTCCTACCACAAACATAAGCAGACGGCAGCCTTAGTACACGGTCTAAGAGGGCAAAGTGACATCACGAGGGAGCAGTCAAGTTGGCACGTGGTGGGGATGGAGGGCAGCTAGGTCAGTAAAGTTCTTGCTGGTGAAATAATGAGGACCTGAATTTAATCCCCAAAACACAGGTAAAAAGCTGAGTGTGGCAATTTATATTTGTAATCCAGCACCAAGAAAGAAAAGACAGAGAAATGCCCAAGGCTCAATGGCTGAACGGTCATTTTGGCTGAACCATTGAACTCTGCTCCAATCAGAGATCCTATCTCAAAAAAATAAGATGAGCAGCTGATAAGAAAAGACTTATGAAGCTGACCTCTGGCTTCCATACATATGCACATGCACCCTTCCACACAACTCACCCTAAACCACAGCCCATGAGAAGGGCATCTTTTAAGCAACAACAACAACAAAAAGAACACACAAAATTTATTGTATGCCTAAGGCACAAACATCAACTTGACTAGAACAGAGACTACAAGAGAAGATGAGGACTTCACCTACATTTGCAGGACTATCGGTATTCAGTCAAACAAACTATCGATAGAAAAGGTACAATGTACATCGGCTTTGACTGAATTGGCTTCTACAACATATTTTTAATTGTTTGGTCCACCTGACTAAATTCTGATCGCTTACCTGGTATCCTGTATGGATGTGCCCACCCCAGGCCAGGTACATCGAGGCCCCAGACTGGCATGCTGCTTTAACCCTATGCAGTCCAGCAATGTATACTCTGCTTCTTAGTGGGTAGGTCTGGGAAACTGGCATAATTTCCAAATCTACAAGGCTCCTTTCTGTACATTCCCCCATGTCTATAGCTCTGAAAGGTGCTATCAAATCAAGAATCATCAACAGTAACACCTATGAAAGAATGGTATAGACAACCCCAGAAAGCCTGTAGTACCTTAGAGTCACATGGAGACAAAGAACCGAATGTCTACAATCCTATCGCTTCAGAACATCCCAAGTGCCCGGGCAACATTCTAGCCCCAAAGACACTTGGTCTATACTATCAGATCATATGACCTTATGACTGAAAACAACACATATAAGTAATGGTATATTAACTCTCCAACCTTGTGTCATAACTTAGTTCAAACTGCTCTTGGTCAGCTGTCCCTTCCACAAAATATCCCACTGATTTATACTATATTGATAACATTTTGCTGACAGGACTAACCGAACAACAGGAGCAGCCACTTTGGACTTCTCTGCAAAGCGTTTGCACACCAGGGAATGGGAGCTAAGTCCTACCAAAACTCCAGGGCCTCCCACCTAGTGAAAGTTTTAGGAGCCCAGGAGTATGGGACACGCAGAGATACTCCTTTCAAGGTAAAAAATAAATTATTGCACCTGGCCCCTCCCACCAACAAGAAAGAAGCCCAAAGCTTAGTGGGCCTCTTTGGATTCTGGAGACAACACATTCCTCACTTGGGTGTGTTACTCTGGCCCATACACCAAGCAACTCAAAAATCCTGCAAGCTTTGAGTGGGGCCTGGAGAAGGCTCTTAGACAGACCCAAGCCATCGTACAGGCTGCTCTATGGACCATATGATCCAGCAGGTACTGGAGGCGTAGACACAAGGTTAACATTGAAGTTCAGACAGCCACCTGCTAGATCAAGCCTCCGCTAGGCTTCATCAAGAGCTACTATGAAATGGGAAGTTGAATTTCTGTAGAATAGAAGCAGTGCTTCATAAATACACTTTCTGTAAATATACATTTGTACATGTGCACACACCAACTAATTGATAAAAAGGCTGGGTTTCCAGGCAGGCAGCCTCCAATTCAGACCTATGTATCAAACACTTCAATACCAAGTTCACTAAGGCCAAGCATTAAAAGGACTACATAGGCTTCCAGGAAATCGAAAGGAAGTCCGAGAATCAACAATATGAACCCACATATATAACAATGGCATGACTATTATGGAGTAATGAAATGATTTCAGACTGGATTTGAGGCCATACCATAGGAACTCATGTCTGATATATTGTAAACCTGACTAGAAGCCGTGGCTACAAAAGTCACGGGCCCGATGGCTAAACCTACTATGGTTAATTAGCTAAGTAGAAACCACATCAAACTGCCTTCCACACACTATGTGTGTGCCCGCAGACTAGCTCTGCTCAGCCTCAGTTGGAAGCTTCTGCTTCCAGTAGCTACTACTGCAGGAACTCCTAACTGGTCGAAGTGCTGAGAGTAAGTGACTGCTGAAGGTTTAGCCACAAACAGGGCATCTGCATCACCTCCTCCGAGGCATGCGACCTTGTGGAAGAGGGCGACTTGGAAAGAATGTAAGAGCTGGAGGTGGTGGGAAGGCGTGGGGTAAAATGCTATCTTCTGGACATAGAGGTTGTTGCACCCATAAATTCAGCAACAGTGGCTTCCTACACAAGACCTGCCTATCAATATTCCTTCTTAGTGACAAAGGAAAACTGAGGCTAAAAAGGTCCCACCCCTCCCAAAAGAGCTACAGACAACTAATGGTTGCTGGGGCTGGGGAGATCATATTCCACTGCTAAGTTGTCCTTGCTCAAGTAAACAAACCACCCACCACCCATGGTTATATAGGCACCCATGCCAAATGCAGTGACAGTCACATCCACAAAAGCCATGAGGGGACCGGATGGGAAAAGGAAGGCGTTCCTGGGAAGGAAAAAGGGGCCAATGGGGAGGGAAATATGATCACACTATTCTATTCACGTGTCTGAAACTGTAAAGAACAGATCTAAAGTTATACAAAGAAAGTTCTAGAATAAAGAGATGCGGCTTTCAGTTGAAATTGTGTTTATGTTATTGGAAAATTTCCAACACATTTACTCACAGAATTTTGAGGATTTAGTTTTGTTTTCATTCCTTGCATCATCTCGAAATCTTGTCTAGTTCTGCAAAACAAGTCTGTCATCAGTTATTAAGAAAATAATTCAGTATTTGCAATAAGAATAAACTTTATAAACTTTCCAACAGTCATGATAAAAATGAGGTATGTCTTTTACTACAGAAGTAAACGGGGACTAATCCGACTTTTCCTGAAGTGCATGAAACTACATAGATCGTCGGGTCATTACGAGTTCTACTGTATGCACAATGTAGGTAAACGCCTTGAAAGCCCTAAAGCTTGGGAAAACAGAAGCAAGTGGAGATTCACCAGCAGATTCTAAGTCAGCACTCCAGAGGCAGGGAACTAGCAAGCTCCTCTCTAGACAACGTCATATGGAGCTCACTCACATCTGGTACTCACCACTTCCTCTATGGAAAAACTGAACAGTAGGAAGTATCTTTTGAAATTTACATACATGCATATATACATACATACATACATACATACATACATACAACTAGGAGATACATTTGCTGAAAATGCGATCTATACATAAACAGAGAACTCTTCAGGCGAAAGTGAGAAAACGAAGCAACTTCTTAATCACAGTTCCCCCTCACTGGGTCAGAGACAGTGGTTCAATGACATTATAAGATTTTCAAAGTGCCAAATATGAACCAAATTAGAAATTACTCAAAAGCACAAGTTTAAAATCCAAAACAGATATGACTGGTGAGATGGCCCAGTGGCTAAGAGTTCTTACAGCTTCCAGAGGACCTGGGTTCAGTTCCCAGTACCAAATAGTTGCTCATAACTTTCTGTAACTCCAGTCCCAGGAAATCTGATGCCCACTTCTAACCTTCACAGACACCAGGCATGCACCCAGTTCATACACACATATGCAGACAAAACAGTCAACACACACAATAAACCTTTAAAATTTTTCAAAACAGAAATCTGAGCTAATACCCAACATGCTTGTACTGGCTAGTTTTTGTGTCAACTTGACACAGCTGGGTTATCACAGAGAAAGGAGCTTCAGTTGGGGAAATGCCTCCATGAGATCTAGCTGTGAGGCATTTTCTCAATTAGTGATCAAGGGCCCCTTGTGGGTGGGACCATCTCTGGGCTGGCAGTCTTGGGTTCTATAAGAGCAGGCTGAGCAAGCCAGGGGAAGCAAGCCAGTAAAGAACATCCCTCCATGGCTTCTGCATCAGCTCCTGCTTCCTGACCTGCTTGAGTTCCAGTCCTGACTTCTTTGGTGATGAACAGCTATATGGAAGTGTAAGCTGAATAAACCCTTTCCTCCCCAACTTGCTTCTTGGTCATGATGTTTGTGCAGGAATAGAAACCCTGACTAAGACAATGCTCTTATGGTCAAAAAATAAGCCAGCTTTGTGAGGCAGACAAGAGACCACAGGCCTGAATTTCCAAACCACAGCACACCTTCTCCAAACCATAGCGCACCTCTTCTAAACCATTGCACACCTCTTGCCAGAACCCCGGCTATAAAAGGGCAGTAGCCATCCCTCCTCTAAGTGCTGGAAGAGAGACCACTGAGGGCAAGAACCAGTGCTGTTACAAACACCGAGGCAGAGAATCCTTAAAATAAGAATTCCAAATCCAGGACCCACTGCATCCAAGTTCTCTGTATTTATCCCCAAGAGACATGCTGTGTTATAAGTTTGCTATCATTAGTGACATGGTTTCAAAATAAATGGTCTCAACAACATGTTGGGCAGGGTGGTGGTGGTGTACACCTTTAATCCCAGCACTCAGGAGGCAGAGGCAAGGGATCTCTGTGAGTTCAAGGTCAGCATGGTCTATAGATCGTGTTCCAGGATAGCCAGAGCTGAAGAAAAACCCTGTCTCGAAACAAAACAAAACAAAACCAAAAACAACCAAACAAAAGAGCATTTTGGAAAGGTGTTGCTGAAGAAAGTGGGTTGAAGAAGAGAACTGGCTAAGTCCCAAGACGAGCATCTCAGGGACACGTCTTCTTGGGGGATCATCTCTTGCCAACAGCTCTGACTCACATTTAAACTGACATTCTCAGTAAATTACGTCTTAATTGGTAAAACAAATCTCTTTTAAAAAATTTTTAACTGTAGAAATTGGGGAGACATCTTAGACGGTGCACACATGTAAAGAGGACCCTAGGTGCACACCATGCCAGACAGGCGTTTAAGAAGAGGAGATAAGGGATCCCTGGAGCCAGCTAGCTAGCTGGACAACCTGAATTGACAAGCCCTGGGTTCAAGTATCTCAGTGTATAGGGTAGAGACTGATAGAGGGAGCTCACCACTGACGCAAGCTTCCACCTGCACACATAGTCGGATGGGAATACATGCAGACATAAGACAGGAACATAAAAACATATACCACACACATGAGCTGGTTGTACAACTGAAATATTAAATACAATTCAGACTAACCTTTCAGAGAGCTTCTCAGAGAGCTTCTCAAGGAACTGCATGACAGTCTCTAGAGATGAAATCCAAAAGAAAATGCCTTCAATTACGTGAAATAACATGGACATATACGTTAAAACTGCAATGTGAGGGTTTTCACACATGTAGTCTCCCCTAAAGTGATCATTTCCAAGGTAGGCAGAGTTGTCTCTATATGACTGAAAAATGATCATTATTTCTAGACACCGATTATCTCTTGGGAAAAACAAATTAAACTTACAGAGTACTATACTAGTCCAAAGCCTTAGACTGCACTCAATGTTAAGAGCATGGACGGAAGGCAAAAGGAAAACAACCTGACAGGACACCACCAATCCCACTTGTCCCCACTTAAAGACCCATTTGTAACCATTTTAAAGACCAGGCCTGATTTCAAAAAGTCCATATGGCACTAGCTTCAGGAGTATAAGTCCCAGAAACCAGATCATAAGAACAGCTCTAGGAACAGACCACAAAATCCAGACCAAGGTCATAAAACCCCTTCCCAAAGAACAGCCTGAGGATAACCAAGATGGGTTAATATCTTATCTCAGAATGGGCCACCTGTGCTGGGCAGCCCTATGTCATCACATGGTTGAACATCCGTGACATAGGAATACAGACCACTGACCACACATGATTGAACATCCATGACATAGGAATGTAGACCACTGAGTTCCTGTGACTCCCGAGCACTCACTAATGAAATCCTTCTAGAGAGTTCCCCCAGTTCCCTCTAAGAAGGCCTGTGCGCCTTTATCTGGAGTCGCCATTTCAAAGAATGGTTGACTCCTGCATGCTGGTTGCTTCTACAGAATAAACACTCTTTGGTTTTGCATACTATCTGAATGGGCAGGGAGGAGTCCTTACCACTGCTGGTGCTGTAAACTGGTGTGACTCTAGACATCAGCAGTGGAGGGACCTCAAAACCTAAGAGAACCACCAGTAGGTCCAGCACAGCTGTCTTATGTGCTATCCAACGCACTCAGTGAGTGTTTCACAGCAATGCTATGGATCCACTCACTACAGCCAAATTACAGAAACCGTCTAGGTACCTACCAATACATGAAATAATAAAGAAATGAGAGAGAAAGAAACAGAGACAGACAGACAGAAAGACAGAGGAAAACTCAGGCATAAAGAATTAACTTATGGGCTGGTGAGATGGCTCAGCGGGTAAGAGCACCCGACTGCTCTTCCGAAGGTGATAAATTCAAATCCCAGCATCCACATGGTGGCTCACAACCATCCGTAATGAGATCTGGCACCCTCTTCTGGAGTGTCTGAAGACAGCTACAGTGTACTTACATATAATAAATAAAATAAATCTTAAAAAAAGAAAAAGCGTCATACCATTTCATAAGAGTATTCTGTCAACAAAAAAAAAAATTCTGGGAAGAATTAACTTATGTCATCTTCAGGAAACTGGATAGAACTGGAGATAGTCATTTAAAATGTTTAACTTCTTCTTTGAGAATTTAACATACATATACTATGTATTTTGGTCAGAGCCAACCTCCATTTCCCCACTCCGACCCCTCCTAGGTACCTCCAGCCCCCAAAATGTCATGTCCTCAGTAACTGTAGACATACGTGAACACAGAAAGGATTATCTGAGAAGAGTTAGGGAATTTACGGTTAGGGGGAGGCACAGGAGAGGGTAACGGGGGATGAAAAGGGTCAAAGTTCATGACATTTAAACAAAACAAGCCTATGAAACTATCACTTTAAATAATATACACCAATAAAGACATAAATGATATCAGCATGGTTTAGAAAAATGGTTCTCCAAAAAGCCAAGTTTCCCTGGGTCACTGCTCTTCATTTACAGACAGCTGTAAATAACCTACACCAAGCATAACTAAACAAGGTCTTCCAATTGGTCTCCAGTGCTCACTGCAGCTCTTCTGCCACAGTCAGCAGCAGTGGGGACCCATGAGGACAAGCAGCAGAGCCCCTCGGTTCCCATGGAAGTATCCCATGCTGCCTTCTGCCCTCAAAGCCCGCGCAATGCTTTTATGTGTGTTTCAGTGAGCCACAAACACTGCCTTTATACTTTCCAGATGATCTTCTCTATGGGTTTAATTTCCTGCCCTCTCTTTAAGCTATCTCCTTTCTGACACAAACGAGAGGCTACACAGAGAGTGGGGTTGACCTACACCGCAGCCAGCTCCCTGCCCTGTCATCTTCACAAAGTCTCACACTCACTCTCCCGGGTGCCAAGTTAACTGCGTCAGACACTGAAAAGGAGACAAGAGGCTGCATCCGAAGCTCAAAGCTCTCCCACATCTCAGCTACCACAGTCAACAGTGCCAAATAAACTTCCCCATATGCGTTTGATTTCCACACAGCCATGTTTTACTCAGTCAGTCACTCATGTTTTTTCCTGGTGATATGTGAAAAGTCTGGAAACAGTATATTAAAAACACTGACAGAGGAGATGACATAGTTAGTAAAGTGCTTGCCATGTGGGTATGAGGACCTGAGTCCCAGCCTCCACATCACACAGGAAAAACACACACACACACACACACACACACACACACACACACACACACACACACAGAGGTGTAGCATCACTCTCCTGTAACCCCAACACTGGGAAGGGGAAGGCATGAGGTTCTTTGGTGATTGCAGGCCAGACAATCCAGCCCAACTGGGTCTAGGTTCAATGAAAGACCATGTCTCAAAAAATAAACTGGAGAGCAACTGAGGAAAATACCAAGCATCTACCTCAGACCTCCACATACGTGTGTGTGTGTGTGTGTGTGTGTGTGTGTGTGTGTGTGCCACTGAATGTGAGACTCCCTAAAAACAAAGCCAATACTTGTTCACTACGTGGCTGTCTCTGACTCACCACCGCACGGATGGCCACTGAAAGGTCAGTCCTTCTCCTGCCCTGCTCTGTGAAAGCCACCATTTCTTCAATGTCATCACTGTCCTGAAACTCACAAGCCAACTAATCAGTTGACAAACAGCCACCTGCTAAATTAATATAGTACTGTTGTCTTTACTAATCATTTGGCTGTAAACTTTAAATCCTCAAGGACACAGGTCACATCTCCTGTGACTGTGTACAGCAGTTTCTCCCAAAATGTCACCATACCAACCACTTGGCAGGCAGGCACCTGCTTGCCACCGATAGGTTCTGATTTTAGGTGCTGTGAGTCCCATGAACTCTAATAAGCCCAGCAGGGCCAACAGCCGGTCCCCAGGCCTCTCCACACTGCCCTACCACTGGATTTAAGTCAGGGTGTCCCTCTGCTGTCCTTAGGAGAACAAACTCCGCTTCCTTTTCTTAGTCACTGTTCTACCGCTCCTCAGAGCTCTAGTGGTTCTTCCTCGCAGCCTGACCTCAGATCAGCCCCGAGCCAGTTCCTTCTGTTCCTCCTGTGCATACCCCTTATGACCTCATGCAGTCCCATGCCTTTGAGTAAATATTTCAACTTACATTTCTATCTCAGAGCCCTCAGCCCACGGCCATGTGTCTAGAGTGATCTCTTTCAAGACAACAGCATCTTCATCTTCTCTTGAAGCAAACCAGCTCCTGGTACCCACTGCAGTGACTTGCTGTCTCGCTAGCTGCTCAGAGTAAAGCCCTCCCTTCAAAACACTTGCAAAACTTCCATGCATCTGGAATCCAGTGCCCATAGACCAATTGCACTGTCATCCTGGTCAAGATGCCATGGTTTCTCCTTGTGAATACCACACAATAGCTCCCCTCTTCACCTTGTGCTGTGGTGGTCTAGTGTTCAAGTCAGATCAGGGTCCCTCTCTGCCCAGACTCTGCAAAGCCCTCATCTCCCCCAGGACAGGTCTTCCCTCCTGCAGCCCTTCAATGTATCTCTCTCTTCATTAAGCACCCACTCTGGCTTTTCCTCTGATGTGTCTGTCACATATCTCCCTTGAGACCTGGGCACATGGTTGCACGTTTTCCTCAAGAGACTGAAGATTCGTTCTGACAAACTGCCAGGCCTGGCCTGAAGCATGCCACATCCTGCACGCACCATCCCGTTTCATCCCTGGCAAAGGCAGCATCACTGCACACTGAACACTGCATCCCATCACTACTCCATCTCCCTACAGCAACACCAATTGCACGAAGGAGCCATTCTCTTCTCCCTGCCACACTGACTGGTTTCCAGAGCCCAGGTGAGTACCTGATGGAGAAGCAGCTCAGAAAGGCTTTCTGGCTCCAGCTATGAAAATCGAGGAGCTTCAGAGGTGTGTGCTGATTCCAGCTGTGTCATGTATTAGCAACACACCTAACCTTCATGACCAATCCCTACCTCACGGGGCAGGTTAGGGGTTAAATAACAGGCAGGACCCAGCAGCACTCCGTAATCTGCTAATAATAATATTTTATGTAGTACAAAAGTAAAAATCCTGTATCTTAACCTCACTGATGTTAACAGCAATTTGAATGATCACTGTAGCACACTCGTGCAATCTGGAACTAGGTCAGTAGAGGCAGGAAGATCAAGAGTTCAAGGCCATCCTCAACAACTTGAAATACACAAGTCTCAAAAGCAGAAAACAAAAATTATATAGATAAAGATATAGACATAGATATAGATATCTCTATATATAAAATACATAATTCATGTAATATCAATTTAGGAATTAAGTTATACAAACCCAATTTTTAGAGCTGGCCTGAGACAGAGCTTGGTGATAGAGAAGATGCCTAGCGTGTGGGAGGCCCTGGATTCCATACTGGGCATAAAAACATAAATAAAAACAAAACAAAAAAGTAAGTGCTTTAAAGCTCCAAGGACAAAGCTGAAGGAGAGCAGAAAGCCTGTAGCAATTTTGAAAGTTTGTAATGGAAGAGGTAGGTGTGCAGCTCCAGGAACCTGAGCATGGGAACCCGGGCAGGAAGCAGTGTGGTGGTTTGGATGAAATGGCCCCATAGGTTTGTAGGAGTGGCACTATTAGGAGGTGTGGCTTTGTTGGAGAAAGTGTGTCACTAGGGGGAGGGATTTGAAGTCTCAGAAGCTTGAGCCAGGCCTAGAGGCCTAGTCTCTTCCTGCTGCCAGCAAATGAAGATGCAGGACTCTCAGCTACCTCTCCAGCACTGTGTTTGACTACAGGCCGCCATATTTCCCACTAGGATGATAATGGACTAAACCTCTGACCTGTAAGCCAGCTTCAATTAAATGCTTTCTTTTAAAAGAGCTGCCCAGGTCATGGTGACTCTTCAGGGCCCTAGGTAAGACACAGTGCAGCAGGTCATGGGAAGGCTGTGTAGGGAGGAGTGAGAAAGCTGGACATGAACTTTGAGGAACAAAAGACATACTGGGAAAAGAGGGAATACACAGGAAGTAACAAAGACAGAAGAAATGCTGGGAACTCCACACACAGAGTGCTCCCCAGTGCTCCCTCCTTCCACAGCAGCACACCTGAGTACTCCCCAGTGCTCCCTCCTTCCACAGCAGCACACCTGAGTGCTCCCCAGTGCTCCCTCCTTCCACAGCAGTACACCTGAGTGCTCTGAAGAAACCGTGCTGTCCACTCCTCCCTCTCCATTAGCATCTCCACAGTACAGCTAGAATCTGAGCANGGTTCACTTGCAACAAAGCCCTTAAAGGCAAACTCAAGCAGGACAGGGAGCACGGGGCACAGGGCAGAGGGTATGCACTCCCTATGACAGGAGAAACACTGGCTTAAAAATGGAAGAGGAGCCGGGCGGTGGTGGTGCACGCATTTAATCCCAGCACTTGGGAGGCAGAGGCAGGCAGATTTCTGAGTTCGAGGCCAGCCTGGTCTACAGAGTGAGTTCCAGGACAGCCAGGGCTACACAGAGAAACCCTGTCTCAAAAAACCAAAAAAAAAAAAAAAAAAAAAGAGGAAGGGGTAGGCAGAGGCCTGAGGGGCAGGGTTGCACCTTCTACACTATGACCCAGGTGTGTGGGTCACAGAACCAGTTCCTCAGTCAAGTGTGACAAGGCTTGTACTGGCACAGTCATGTAAGTTTTAGCTTGTAGTCACAGTTCAGAACACAATCTGAGGAGAAGGAGTTCCTGAAGTCCATGGTCAAAGGAGCTACCTCAAAAATAAAATAAAATAAAATAAAATAAAATAAAATAAAATAAAGACAGCCTCAAGCAACCCAGGCTGGCTGCGGGATGACTTTAGACTTCTGGTTTGCCTGCCTCTACCTCTCCCTGACCACAGCGCCATTATCATCCCTGTTTATTCAGTGCTGAGGCTTGAACCCAGGGCCCCAGGCATGCTAGGCAAGCACTCTGCCCACTGAGACTTAATCCCAGCACACAGCACAAATGTTTTAGGATGAAATATAAACTACATCCATGTAGCCAATGAGAAAGTGCCCAGGTATGATGTTCCAGTTATCCATCAGGAAGAAACAAGCCAGGATTCAGACTGGGCTTCTGATGGGCTTCAGGTGAGTCATGGGATCTGCCTTTAAAAAAACTATTAAGCAATGAAGCCTAAGAAGGAGGAAGACCAAAATGTGATCAGTGCTTTTTAGAAGGGTGAACGAAATACTCACAGGAAGAAATATGGAGACCAAGTGTGGAGCAGTGACTGAAGGAAAGGCTATCCAGAGACTGCCTCACCTGTGGGATCCATCCCATATACCAAACCCATAAGCTATTGTGGATGCTGGGAAGTGCTTGCTGATAGAAACCTGATATGGCTGATTCCTAAGAGGCTCTGCCAGAGCTTGACAAATACAGAGGAGGAAGTTCACAGCCATGCATTGGACTGAGCTCAGGGGTCCCCGATGGAGGAGCTAGAGAAGGGCCTGAAGAAGATGAGGGGGTTTGCAGACTCCCCTGAGCTCCCAGGGACTGGACCACCAACCAAAGAATACACATGCAGTGACCGATGGCACTGGCCACATATGTGGCAGAAGATGGCCTTGTTGGACATCATCAGTGGGAGAAGAGGCCCTCAGGCCTGAGGGTGTTCAATGCCCCAGTGTAAGGGAATGCCAGGGCAGGAGGATGGGAATGGGTAGGTGGGGGAGCACCCTCATAGAGGCAGGGGGAGGGGGGATGGGATAGGGGGTCTCTGAAGGGGAGACCTAGAAAGGGGGAAACATTTGAAATGTAAATAAAGAAAATGTCCAAGAAAAAAATTATTAAGCAACACTTTTTTTTTTCAGACAAATATATAAGATGTAAATGTGTACTTGACAAGAAGCTGAGAAGGACTGGGGTGGTGTAGCTTGGCTGAGTGCTTGGCTACTATGCACAAAGCCCTGAACTTGTCCCTCGGCACTGTAAAAACTGGATGTGTGCAATCCAGCACTTAGGCAATGGAAGCAGGAAGATTAGAATTTCTTTTTTTTTTTTTTTTGTTTTTGGTTTTTGAGACAGGGTTTCTCTGTATAGCCCTGGCTGTCCTGAAACTCACTTTGTAGACCAGGCTGGCCTCAAACTCAGAAATCCGCCTGCCTCAAGATTAGAATTTCAATCTCGACCTCAGCAACGTAGAGAGCCCATGACATCCTTGTCTACATGAGACCCTATCTCAAAAAATAAAATGTGCTAAAATAAATCAGGTATGCAATACACACATATAATACCAGCACTGGGGAATGTGGAAGAAGGTATTTCAATGTTCAAAGTCAGCCTGGAAGTGAAATGCCAGCCTGGGTATATAACAAGACTCCAGTATCGAAAAAAGTCAATGTAGAGTAAGTAATGACCTAAAGCTTTCAATATGGAAAATGAAAACTTTGCTGTGAAAAACTCTTCCGAGGCCTTCAGTGTCTTCTTAATCCAGACTTCTCTCACAGTCATGTATTGCCACCTAGTGGTTATAGTGGAATAACAAAAATGATGAATGGTATCTAAAAATTATAGTTCTAAAACTCTTCCCAAAGCTTTATTTTTATTTTTATTTTTATTTTTAAAAAGTAAAACACAAAATAATAAAATGAATCATCCCTAAAATTTTATCAAGTGTTAGAACCTCTGGAAAATAAAATCTAGTTCATTTTCTGACTGTAGCTATCTTCTGGACATATCATTCCATCATTCCAGAACAATCCAATGTGCACAGCTTAGAACTCTAAACACCCTGTGAAACTATGAGAAACACTTATTAAAATAAACTATTAATTTTAAACTCCTAAGACCTTCAACTGAAGACCGGCAAGCAAAGAGGGCCATGCCTGTAGCTACAGTTAGTTATTCAGGGAAGAGGAAGGCAGACAGGCTTGAACTCAGGAGTTCAAAGGCAGCCTGAGAACACAGCAACACCTCATCTCAAAATTAACCAAAGCAACCGGAAAGAATGTAAGCCTTTATGGTGTGCAAATTATGTTATGTTGGTGGGCTGCCTCCAGAACCTCCCTTCTAAAGCAGGTGATGTCAGCCCTGTCCCGGGGGCACCTGTAAGAGCAGACACAGGAGCTGTGGAGAAAATGCCTGACTTATCTCCTGCATCTTTAATGCTGATGGCCTCTCTTGGTGGGAAAGATAGGGTATGCTATAAGGACATGTGTGCTGAATAAGAACGGCTGTCTGTGCTGGTGAAGCTGAACATAAACATCAGCACAGTTTCAACACAGCTTTAATAAATATTCTGTACAGTATGAGAGCCATGCACAGCCATGTCACCTCAAAAGTTAACAGAGCAGGATTTGGGTGAAGGGACTATATTCAGTTGGTTGAGTGCTAGCCTGGTATGCATGAAGCCCTGGGTCTGATCCCAGCACCTCTTAAAGCAGGTGTAACAGAGAAGGTCTGTGTCACCAGCACTTGGGAGGTGGAAGCAGAAAGATATTCTTGGCTTCACAGAAAGCTCAATGCTAGCCTGTGATACATGAGACCCCATCGCTCACAAACAGGAGACATCAAACTCAGTTAATAGTGACTAGCATTACCATGATTCATCTTACAATCATGAGGTATTTTACTGAATCCAAAACTGGTATACATCAAAAAACCATGATCTGCTGGCGATACAGCTCAGGGCAGAGGACTTTCGTAGCATGCATGAGGCCCTAAATTCAACTCTCATCACTAAAGGCAACATGTGATCTCCATGTGCAGAAACGCCAAGCATTTGGGAGGCTGAAGTAGAGCAAACCTGAGTTTGAGGCCAGCACAAGCTCCACAGTGCGACCTTCTATCAAGAATAAAAAGCCAGGCGTGGTGGCTCAGGCATGCAATCCTAGCATCTGAGAGTTCTAGATCAGCTTAGGCTACAGAGCAAGGTCATGTCCCAAAGAACAAAGCCGAAACCTACCAAGTCTGTAGCTTACAGACTGCTTCTCACTCTTCTGGGCTCACCAGGTTTTCATCATGAAACAGACTCTCAAAGGCACTATGTGGCTGTTGGAAGAAGCTTGCGTTACCCTGACAAATGCTTGGAGGTGTTCCCTGTCATCACTGAGCATAGAGGCATCTCAGACAGCCAGGCCATCTAGTCCCTGTGAGATGAACTTCAGTGAGAGAGCCCTGCAGTAACTCCACACTTTCAGAAGCAGTATATGTCATCAAAGAAATGGCCTACAGAGGAAAAGGTGTAAGCCTCAGGCAACTGAGTAGGGAATGACCCTGCCTAAGGTGCCCGACTGACAGTCATCCCAGACTTAGAGGCAACCCAAAAGTTAACGTGCTGAGTCCTGATAGATGGGCCCACAGGTGAGTGAATGAACTCACTGTGGTTGATTAGCCAGGAGCAGCAGCTGCCACAAGTGATCCCAGTACTCAGGAGGCAGAGGCAGGAGGATCACCACAAGTTCAAGGCTAGCCTGGGCTACAAAGTGAATACACTGTTGCAATAAACAAAACAACAATGACCTCCTATTTATCAGACAAGGCATACAAATGTTCTGTGGTATCGACTCGTGCCAAGACACCCCTACCTTGGACAGCAGAACAGTCCTTCTGCATTTGCATGAAACCTAGCCACATCCTCCTATCAACTCTAGAACATCTCTCGATCACTTAGGAAGTATAATACAATGGAAAGGCCAGGTGAGAGCACTAAAGCTATCAGAAAAGTCTGTTCTCAGCTCAGTGCAAACACACTGTTTTCTGAATGTTTTTCATCTGCCGTTGGATGATCCAGATAGAGAAGTCTCAGGCACAGAGGTCCCAAGACATTCTGAGAAACTAACTTCTGTTCCTAGATAAATGGCTTTGGATTCCCTAAGTTTACTGGGATGGGAAGAGCTATAAAATCATAATAATAATTGGACTGTGGGCAAGCAGAGGAGGCCATGGGGAGCTACACTGGGTGGCATCCAGCCACTCCTCTAGCCCAACACTGAGCTGCTGCCCACACAAGGGACTGGTTGGCAGCACATCATATTCTTGGGGCAACTGCAGCCAGTGTGAGAACTCCCTGCACTGAAGCTGAAAGCCTGAGCAAAAGTTACTTTGTTTCTACCCATATAAAACAAGATGTGTGGGTGATGCCTCAGGCCCTCCATCCAGAGAGAACACCGTAGCAAGTGTGTGGACCCACCAGGCATGCTGAGTGTGAACACGCTCCTGTGCCTACAGTCCACCTACTCTCCATCTCAGCCTCGCTCCATGGCACCTTCACCACTCTAGCTGAGCCGTCACTTCATGTTTGGATTATCTGGAGTGATGGCCAACTTCCCGAGAGCACTATGTTTAGATACCACCAATAGAGGAATTTTATGACAAGTGAAAAAAGTCCTAAGAGTTTACTAATACCCCATCNGCTCCTGTGCCTACAGTCCACCTACTCTCCATCTCAGCCTCGCTCCATGGCACCTTCACCACTCTAGCTGAGCCGTCACTTCATGTTTGGATTATCTGGAGTGATGGCCAACTTCCCGAGAGCACTATGTTTAGATACCACCAATAGAGGAATTTTATGACAAGTGAAAAAAGTCCTAAGAGTTTACTAATACCCCATCAAGTGATACACAAAGGCTCTAGCCACTAAATGCTAGTAACAACACTAAAACATCTGGAAGCCTGGTGTGGTGGCACATGCCTGTAATACTAGAAGGAGGTGAAGTCGAGAAGGTCAGGAATTCAAGGCCAGCCTCTGCTACAAAGCAAGTTCCAGGCCAATTTGGTTAACACATAACCTGTCTTCAGAAAAATATAAAAAGAGCTGAAGACAGAGCTCAGCTGGTGGAATGTTTCCCTTGGTGGGTTCAATCCCCTGCATTGAGCCTGGTCAAAGCTCAGAAAGGCAAGTTCATCCTCAACCACACAGCAAGATCAAAGCTAACCTGGGCTACAGGAGACCCTATCTATCTCTAAATAAATAGGTAGATAGATGAGTAGGTAGACAGACAGGTAGGCAGGCAGGCAGGCAGACAGGTAAATAAATGTGGCCCCACATGCTGTCATGCACCTTTAACCCCAGCACTCAGGAAGCAGCATGAGTTTGAGGTCAGCCTAGTCTACATAGTCAAGTTCCAGGCCCGCTGGGGCTATATAGACTCTATCTGAAGAAAGAAAAGACTTGGGTGGAGAGATGGTTAAAAGGTGAAGAGCACAAGTTGCTCTTGCAGAGGCATAGAAATTGGTTCCCAGCACATACGTGGTGGTTCAAAACCATCCTTAACTGCACACCCAGGGGCTCTTACCCTCTTCCTACCCCCCAAGGCCATGCATGAGGTATACATACATACATTCAGGCCAACTCATACACAAGAGAAATAAATTTAAGAGCATATTTTAAAAAGAAAAAAAAAAGATTTACCTTTTCCTCATCTAGATGGATTCCACTGATTTCAAAATCAAACATAAATAGTTCAGCTACTCGCCTAAAATAAAGTGAGCACAAGTTACAGTTCATTAAAGTTACAAACAAAAATCAGTCTTTGTGTTCAAATCAGGATTTCGAAACTTACTATTAAAGAGAACTACTTCAACACAGCCACAATTTCTTTGTTTGAAACAAGAAGTTTAATATCTCAGAAGTAGGTATGGTGCCCAGCTGACTGAGATGAGAGTCCCACTGGCCTGTCATGTCAGCTTTTATATCTGGTGAAGCTAGGAACCTAACATCTAGTTATCTCAACTGCATCCAAAGCCAGCAACCAATGCCAAGATCGGTCTGCACCTGGACAGCTTCTCCAGGACCTGTGTGGAGTCTGTAGTGTTTCTTTCAGCTGGTGAAGCGGGCCAGCTGCTCTCTGAAGCCAGGAGTAGGCATCTTGACTATAGAGAGCGGTGCTTTCTTTTTATCCCGTCTTCAGGCTTGAAGTCAATTAACAGCTTTCCTGTCAGTGATATTTTTTTTTTAATTGCTTTCATTTCTAGTGGTAGATTAATGAAGTATTTGATATATTCTTCTGGCTTTGAGTTTTCAAAAATGAATATATTTGTCTTTCTGATTACTGTATCATATAATTCTACTTATTAATGTATTGCTGTTTTTGTTTTATGAGATAGGATCTTGCTATACACAGCACAAGCTAGCTTCAAACTTGTGATCCTCCTGCCTCAGCCTTTGGAGTGCTGAGATTATAGGGGAGTATACCAGACCATGCTTGGCTCAAATACATCTTGAATGAACAGAATTAACATTATTCTAAACTTCTTCACATGTGGTCTCCCCACAGTTCTGGGACCACACCCAGTGTCCTACATATACTAGGCAGGTTCTATGGCAATGAGCAGTTCTCAGACCAAGGTCTTCTAAAAGTCTAAAACTTCAAGGGTCTTGCCAGGCATCTGAGATACCTGTAGTTCCTGCCCTCTGAAAGGGGGTTACAGGAGGATTGAAAGTTTGAGCAATGCTGTACTAATAGGGAGTTCTAGAGCCTGTCTCAAAATAACTAATAGGTCCCATTAACAATGCAGTCATGGCACGTGTTCTTAAACCATGCAGAACTCTTCACAGGGCCCCTGACTTGTCTCATTTCCCACCTCACACCAGTTTCCTTTCCAAAGCAATGTAAAAACACAGGACTTTTTAAAAATCTTTTTCTTTTATGACTTGCTTTCAATTTTATGTGCACTGGTGTTTTGCCTGCATTATGTCTATGTGAAGGTGTAAGATTCCCTGGACCTGGACAGTTGAAAGTTGCTATATGGGTGCTGGGGACTGAATTTAGGACCTCTGGAAGAGCAGCCAGTGCTCTTAACAGCTGAGCCATCTTCCAGGCCCTAGTAATCTCTTCTTAAGCAAAAATATTTCATATTGTCACTTTTCTCTAAAAATGTATGTGCCAGGTGGTGGTGACACACACCTTTAACCCCAGCACTTGGGAAGCAGAGATAGGTGGATCTCTGTGAGTTCAAGGCCATCCTAGTCTACAGAGTAAGTTCCAGGACAGTCAGGGCTACACAGAGAATCCTGTCTTGAAAAAACAAAAAAATAAACAAACAAACAAACAATTTTTTTCTCAAAATATTATACCACAAACATTGAATATCTTCCTATATTTAAATATTCTTTAGAAAATAAAACTTTTAAATCAATATACACTCTGCTAATTCCATCCTGAAAATATAAAACTTTTCATGTTTGTGCTAGGTTCTGTTGTAAACACTAAATATTTTCTATTTTCTCCATTCCTGTAACTGTTGTAATCTTAGAAGCTATGTGTAGCTGCGCAAAGCGGTGCACACCTACAACCCCCACACTTGAGGAACAGAGGCAAATGCCAGCAGTTCAAGGCCAGCATGGGTATGTGAGACCCTGTTTTAAAAAAAAAATCAAAAAACAAAAATGGATATGCATTTCTTTACCATTGTTTATTTTAAGATAAATTCCAAGAAGTTAAACTGATCAAAGTATAGTATAGTATTCCTATACTAATATGCATTCGTCAGTGGCCCTCCCTAAGGCTGTCCGCAGTCAGAGGCTCCATTACACCACATCACTAAGTCAGCCACTCTTACACTGCTTCATCTGTGTTGACTATGGGGGGCTCTCTGCTTTATTCCACTCTTTAATGGTAGTCCATCTAATCTGGGTACAGTACCAAACAAAACACGATACATGGATTATCTCATCTAAACATCCTGTTGTAACCCTTTATCCTTGTCCCTGTTTACAAAGTGAACTAGGATTCAGCAAACTGTGGTGCTGACAGCCAGCCCTAGAGTCTAATTCTAGAGCCGCGCCTTACTAAGACCAAGGTTTTAACTACAACTCACAGTTTAAGTCTAGTGGACATTTTTTCCTATTCCTTATCTTTCCAAATGAACCTTTTACAAAAAAAAAAATAATAAAAATTAAGAAATCTGTCCCCATTTTTGTGTATACTTTTTATACTCCAAGTTATGCCTAAGGTCTCTTAACGTGATAAATGTACTAACGCTCTGTCATGTAACTAGTATCATTTGTATATTCTGACTTTTAACATTGAAGAGTTTGGCCATAAAAAGTCTGCAACTTTTATGTAACCAAGTCGATTTTTCCTTTTGGTACCAAGAAAGACTTTCCACATCCCAAGAGATCTATGCTTTTATTTCTCATTTCAAAGTATTGATAGATGACTGACTGATCAGACTAGAAACTGGATTTAGACTTGCACACACTAAACAATGACTCCTACTGAACTATATCCCCGGCCCTGGGTTTGCTGCTGCTGCTTTACCTTTTACTTTGTGGCAGGCTCTTATAAGTTATCAAGGTTGGCCTTCAACTTGCTCTGTATCTCAGCCAACTCTTGAACTTGGATCCTCCTGCCTTAGCCTCCTGAGTATCTGATATTATAATACTAAAACACCGTGTGTAGCTTTTAAAAAATATTCAGTCCTTCATTATTTAATTGAATATTCCAACTTAAGTATAAAGTACTTCCAAATACTGGATTTTTATATAAATGTTTGAAAAACCTGGCTCAAGACCTTTTGTTAAGTTATCAGATTTTTTCCCAGCCTATTCTGGAGTCTTCTTTACAACTTCAAAATCTTTGAGTACAAAAGAAAACCCATCTTTAGACACAGACTGGATAGCCATAAACTTACAGGCTAGAAGAAAATACCTCTGGGTTTTGTCTCCTATCTAAAAGGACAACATATGTCTCCACTTTGGTTACTCCTCACACTTCCTAGAGGTCGTGTGTGTGCACTCAGGTTCCACATGCTATGCCCTCCGGTTTATCCAAAGGGACGTTATAACTTGTTCATGTAACCAGATTCTTTCCTGTTTTATACTGTTTAGAAAATATGTTTGTCAAGAAGTGTATAAACATACAACATAAAAAGGCTAAAATAAAAAGGAGGTTGTTTTATAGAAGTCACTAAGTTTTCCAGGAAGGGTAGAAATAATATCACAGACTGCCAAATGTACAGGCCTATCTGTGGAACCCTTCTAAGGAAATCTAAACAGCCCATTTCTTATTTTCTTCCTGTTTGGCTCACAGACAAGGGGTAGAGTTGTGATGGCTAGTTTTAATTGTCAAGTAGACACCTCAGAAGGTAGTCACAATGAAAGACTGTCTGAATTAGGTGGGTCTGTGGGCATGTCTGTGGAGGGTTTATCTTAATTATGTTAATGTGATGGAAGATCTGCCTACTGTGGGCAGCACCATTCCCTAGGCAGGAAATCCTGAACTGTGCAAGCAAGCGTGTAGAAAGCAAATTGGGCACAACCATACATGCACTCACTCTTTGCTCTCTGTTCCTTATAGATGGGATTTGACCAATTCTCTCACATTCCTGCTGCTGTCACTTTGTTGCAATTGATGGAGCTTAACCTGGCAGTGTGAGCTAAATAAACCTTCTGTCTACTCAGCTGCCTTGTCAGCTGCTTTTATATTATCACAGCAACAGAAAAGAAACTAACACACTCAGAGAACTAGTATTTCTAGGAATGCATCTGTAACAGTAAATAGTGTGTGTGTGTGTGTGTGTGTGTGTGTGTGTGTGTGTGTGTGTGTACACCTGCCATGACATGAGTAGGTCAGACAATGATTTGCAGGACTCAGTTTTTCCTTCCACCACATGGGTCCCAGAGACCAAACTCAGATCATCGGACTGACCAGTGGATATTTTTATGTACCAAACCATTTTTTATCTTAAAAAATCATACATTTGCATTTATCTTATAAAAAATTGTAAGCAAAGAAATCAGGTTCCTTCTGAGGTTATATATATCAAGTACTCCTGTGTACTGAGTTAGCACCAGGCTTCTTACCTCCGTGAATAATTGCAATCTAGTGAACCAGAGCTAATCATTAAAGCTCTTGAGAACCACCCAGCAAACAAATCAATTGCAGTGTCTCCCAGTGGTACTATGGGTGGGTTTATCGGCATAAAGACAGCATGACTATCAGCAATTTAACAGGAGGAAATCTATCACTGGACGTTCATCTTGCAGCAGTGAACAAGAGAGCAACCTTGTAGAGCTCACCCATAAGGCAGAGAGATGGAAATAAATCGCCAAGACAACAAATAAGAAGATATTGGTGGTGAACATGGGCAAGAGGATGGATCCAGATGGACATGGTGTAGAGAGAAGATGTAATGTGGGTGGAGTCTCCAAGAAAGTGCAGGAGCCACAGAGTCCTGAGAGAGGCACACTCCAACCCAGAGGGCCAAGAGGGCTCTCCAGCCTGGCCCGAGGTCAGTCATAGGAACAGGAATAGATGGATGGGTGAGTACCTGGTTTCCGCATCAAGTGAATCCATAAGCTTCTTATCATCCAGTAACTTTTGCAGACTCTGATACAACTCCACATTTGTATTCAACCTAGAAAAGACCATGAATGGAAACGTGATTTTCTAAACCATTTTTAAATGTTTATTCTACATCAAGAGAATGGAATTAGATGGTTGCATACAAATCTCAGAGCCCAAAACTGGGAAGCAGTTTCCTGTATATTCTTTTGAACCCAGAATAACAGGCATACTTAGAAACTGTTCAGACAAGGTCTTCCAGCATTAAACTGTGAGAGGTGTACACACCATGGTGCAGGTATCTGTGAACTGCTGTCCTTCACGTGGCCAGAGCCAGCAGGACACAGGTGCCAGCTTTCTCCCTGACACCCGGGAGCTGTGTCAGGAAGTAGGTGATATGGAGTGTTCCTGCTGAGCACCTTGTGATTGATGGTAACTGCCTTGGTCCCCTTAACATTTCAGAGGACCCATGGGAATGGTGGCAAAAGAAACCCTCCAGCTCACCAGCCACTTCAGATCTTTAATTGCAAACAGCCTGGGGAACTAGCCCATTCTTGAGTCCCTGGGTAAGGATAGTAGACTGGGGGTAGCGCGAAAGAAACTGTCCTTCCATCAGGATCCACTAGGTGGCAGTGGTTGCTAGTCTAGGACTGGTCCTAAGGCTGGCCGAGGATGCCAGCCAGGGCCTTGGGTCAGTGATGCTGCAGGTCTGGCTGATTTTGGTGCCTGGGTCAAGGCTCTTTGCTCTCAACAATACAAGCAGAGCTAGTCTGAGTTCTAAGATACAGGGCTGAAATCTTAAGGAAACCTTCATGGTTTCCATTTTCTTGGTTAATGATTGATGTCGGAGGGCCCAGCTCACTGTGAGCGACTTTTCGACAGACTGCAGCACCCTCCGTGGAGAGGTGGAGATTACAGCCAAGCACTATACCGCTTCACCACCAAGCATGGCTCTCCCACCAAATTAAGAGAGCTTGGGCTTGGGATAGGCTGTACCTAAATTCAGCAGGACACAACCTGCATAGCATTCCAGATAGATGACCTGGCCATGACTCCCTCCCTGGGCTACACCAAAGAGAAAGTGCTCGCTACCCTGTGGAATCCCTTGTTTCAGTCCTTGCTGTAGCATGGGGTCACGTGTCCAAATGTGGCAGGGACTGGCTTTACCCATGCAGTACCTATCAAAGGAGACAAAAGTCACACTTGCTGTGCCAGAGTGGGACAATGTTGCTCAATGCGAGAGAGAGAGAGAGAGAGAGAGAGAGAGAGAGGCCAGCCATACTTCCTAAGATGAAGTCTGTCCAACTAGTGAAGCCACCTCCTCTCCAGCTTCTGGGTTCTGAAACAGTCTCATGGTGTTACCTGGCTTCGCTTCTGTTTTCCCTTCATTAGCCCAGCCTAGGTGCGCCCTGACACTCTCCTCAGTCTCAGACATTATCTGGCTTAGTGTCACATACCTACGCTTCAGAACATAGTGCTGTCCACAGTGACTTCAACTATCTCTTTGGAGCATTCATAAATGGCTTTAAAACCCCATTCCCAAACCACTTTAGAATACTTTGTTTGCTCAAAGCCTCTACCTACAGCCTTCCTTGGCTTTCTCAGAGAACATTAGGAAATTCCTAATCACAACTCAACAAAGTCTAAAAGGACACTTCATATAAATATTTAGGCCTCCTATCCTATGGCCAACAGCCACGTTTGCAATTGACTCCTGCCAAAATCTAGAAACTCCAAATATCCACAAAAATACTCAAAAGACTTTCCTTACTGCCCCAGTTTGCTTCCCACTGCCATGAAAAGACCATAATCAAGAGTGACTTAGGGAGGTTGTACTGGCTGGTTTTGTGTGTCAACTTGACACAGGCTGGAGTCATCACAGAGAAAGGAGCTTCAGTTGGGGAAATGCCTCCATGAGATCCAGCTGTGGGGCATTTTCTCAGTTGGTGATCAAGGGGAGAGGGCCCCTTGTGGGTGGTGCCATCTCTGGGCTGGTAGTCTTGGGTTCTATAAGAGAGCAGGCTGAGCAAGCCTGTCCAGCTGCCATGACTTGCCCCAGCGCTCCTACCACCTTCCTGGGCTGCTAGATCACAGCACCTCCTCCCACCCACCCTGGAAGTGACAAGCACTCTACACAACGCCACCTGGAGTGGAAGGGACGTACTTTTCCACCATGGTGCCAATACTTCTGCAGGCCTCTTGCGCAGCCTCTCTGAATGCGGGCTCTGGGTGTCCGATTTTCACAAAGTCGGCCTAATGAAGGGGAAAGACAAAAACCAAAGGACTTTGATGGAAAAATAGAGTCTAAGACCAATCACTATTTTGGATTCTATGTGCCATTAATCACCTTTATTGATACAAGCAATCAAATTTGGGCCCATTTCTGGCAAGATGGCTCAGTAGGTAGGAGGTCTGGCTTGCAGGCCTAGTGACCTAAATTTCACCCATGGATCCTACAAAGAGAGGCTCCTGATAGTTCTCCCACGACCCCATGCCTGCACTCATACACACATATCATGGCATGCACACTCCTGCACACACACACACACACATACACACACACCCATGGCAGGCATGTGTCTGCACACACACACATAACACACAAACACACACACACCTATGGCTTGCATGCATCTACACACACACACACACACACCCACCCACATCCATGACATTGGCACTCCTGTACTCACACACATGGCATGCATGCTCCTGCACACACAGGCACTCACACACACATCCATGGCATGCACGCCCCTGCATCCTTACACACCCTTGTTCTCCATTCTGTCTTACCAAGTCGGCCACTCTGCACAGGCAATCTGAGAGCTCATCAAAAATGAGGACTGTCTGTGGCCCTGGGGGTGTGGAACATGCTCGCTCTACCAGCCACTCCGTCTTCCTCAAGGCTTCCTCCTGTGCAACTTGGAATCCTTCAGGGGTGCTGAGCTCAGGAACTCCAAAGAGACCCTAAAAGTACAAAACAGCATGTCTAACCTATAGCCAGAAGCACAGTCTTGTCTGTTTCACTCCCTAGAACTACTTTTGCGCAAAGCCCTGATTTTGGTTGGTCTAGCAACTACCTACATCTATGCTCATAGGAATAGTGTCACTATTTCTCTGTCATGCTACACAAAATAACCCTAAAACGTTTTGAAACTGTATGTCTCCTTCAAGCCTGCCCTACTTTTCAAAAACGAATGAATGGTGTGGGCTCAGTTGTCATCACTGTGGGTCCATGAGAAAAAGCCTGGTAGGATTAAATGAGGATTCAGTGGTTCAACAAAATTTCTAACAGTGCCCAGCACATAGACAGCACTTAACAGATGTTAACGATAGCCATAATTAGTTCACAACCTTGGTCACTTGATCATTCCTCCCGGGCTTCAGTTTTCTCACCACGTATCTGAGACTGGCAGTATACCTGTCAGCACAGAAACATTCTAAAGCAGACAGCACGTGTGAGTGCCAAGGACTGCGCCTCTCCTATAGCGAGGTCTCCACACATAATACCAACTCACAATACCAATAACTCACAAGGAGACGTAACATACCAAACCCAGTCACTGGCTGAAACTAAGGCATTTCAGTATTTTAATAATGAAAAATAAAATCACTAATCTATTGGGGATGACCGTCTTTGAAAAGCAGCTGGAGCATGAATCCTGGCGCCTGGAGAAAGCTGATGATATAATACACGCCAAAGTGTGCCATGTGCTTTACACATGCCAAAGTGTGCCATGTGCTTTACACAGATTCTCTCAGCTAAATCACACAGTTCTAGAACAGGGAGTACATTTCCCTTTTACGGATATGGAAATAGGCTTTAAAATTCTTTTTGTTTCTTGTGACTGAGTCTGGAACTTCAGATCCTCTCATCTATGCACCCCAAATCCTAAAAGTCAGGCATATGGACATACAGGCACCTATACACACAAACAAACAAACTAAAACATAATTAAAAACAACTTGGGAAGAAGGGCTGGAGATATGGCCCAGTGGTTACTGCTCTTGCAGAGGACCTGGTTTCTATTCCCAGCATCTTACACGGCAGTTTACCACCTGTTTACAACTTCAGTTGCAGGGGATCCCTCTTTTTGTCTTCAGGGGCACTGCGCATGTGGTGAATTTACATACATTTGGGCAAAACACATAAAATTAAAAAAAAAAAAAAAGCTTGAAAGCCAAATGTTTGTGGCATATAACTATAATCACAGCACTCCTCCAGCAAGATAGAAACAAGAAAACAGCCTAGAAGCTCAAGAACCAAATAGGAGCAGGAAAGATAACCTGAGTATTCAGTCCAATAGCAAAACCAAGAGAGACTCCACCTCCAAAAGGTTGAAGGGTACAGACCCTGAAGGGCTGTCCTCTGGCCTGAACCTTCCAGACCTGCAAGCACTCACACACACACAATAAACAATGGCTTAAAATACAGGTGAAATCAGTTCTATTTCATCCATCCAAAACCAAGCGTATCTTTCTACTCAGTACTAAAAGGCACTTCCAACACCAACTCCATTAATACCAGTATCATCAACCTTTATGGGTTTTAGAGGAAATTTTATATAATAAGAAAGAACTTTCAAATAGACAAAGTTAAACACAGAGCTACGCCATGAGGTACAATGAAACTATATCCCAGACTCGTCTTTAGAAAGCTGCCCCAACAGTGAAAAGATAAAAGGGTTAAAAAACAAAACAAAACACTTTTAGAACCCACCTGGGGGTTCATATGTCTGATGTTTGTAGTATGATTCGTAACAGTAGCACAATTAGTTGTGAAATAGCAATAAAATAATCTTATGGTTAGAGGTCACCACATCGTGAGGATGTGTAATAAAGGGTCACAGCATTAGAAGGGTTGAAAATCATTGTTTTAGGACAAAAATCTTCCCTTCTCAGTCTTCCCTGCCTTTTCCTCATTCATTATCAAGTGTCCAACACCACCACGGGCAGAGTAGAAATAGCCAAGCAATCCTCTCTGTCTGATGACTTCGTAAGCTATGCAATAAACTCCAAAAGCACGACAGGAAATCTGATTTTTCTCAGTAAGGTTCTGTCGTTGCTTTCTGTTTTATCGCCGGTTCTTATGCAACTCAGGCTAGTCTCAAAGTCAGTTGGGAGCCCAAAGGACTGTCCTTTGTACCCTCTTGCCACTACCTATCAAGACTGTCTTACAAGCAAGAGCCACTATGCCTGGTTTAACAGTTTGTTTCAGAGCAGCCTGAAGTGGACAATTAAGGTGTGATGGAGTTTTCAACGCAAGAGTGTCGTTACAAAGCCAAGGGCAAATGTGAACTCTGAAGCCAGAAGGAAAAGAATCGAGCTTGAGTAGAGGAAAGGCTGAGTTGCCGCTGGGACAGCCGCCCCGGGGTGCGCTTATCCCGGCACAGTCTCTTTTCAGCCAGACGCGGAGCTCGCGCAGCCCAGACCCACGGCACGCTCACCCGGCGCTCTCCCAACAGGTCCCATAGGTGGCTCTGGGGCTTGACGTTGAAGGCGGCGCCCACCGGGGACCAGCTAGTACTGACGTCCCGGACGCAGCTCCGGCCTGTGCGCCCCTGAAGAGCCGCCGCGGCTCCCCGGCCGCACAGCCGGCGGGCGTACCGCGTCCCGGCCGCCAGCAGCATCCTCGGGACCCCGGCTCTGCCAGGCTCAGGAAGCGCGCGCCCCGCGTTTCCAAGGCAGCAGCTCACGCTGCAGCACTCGCCTGGCGGACCCGGACTTGAGCACGCTGACTCTCGTTAGAAAGAGCGTCGCCCTCCACGCCTTCTGAGCGGCTCCAGTTCCGTAGCGCCCTCGTGTGTTTGGAGGGAGAAAGGTCCTGGGTTTGAGTTTGACAGCGGTACTGGGGCACAGGGACAATGTCTGGTCAGGCATTGGAACTTGTTACAGGTGCCAGGAATGAATGTGAGAACTCAAGATGCGTTCTTGATGCCTTTCCAGAGGAGACTCAGTGGCGGCGCGTGAAAGGATCCAGAAGAAACCACAAGCAGTCGAAATCCAAGGCACCTGTTTTCTCCAAAGGAAGTTGAAGTCCCTTCCATGTCTGCACGCCCACCAGCTGTGGTTGTTTATAACCATGTGAATTAACTATTGGACAATTATCATCTATTTTGACTTTGGAAACTATTGATACGGTCTAAGGGTCTTGAAATGATATAGTCTAGAGGTCTTGGTCAGGTTTGCTGTCTCTGCCAGTCTTGAAGAATTAAAAGGCAGGAAAAATCTGAAGACCAACATGGAGCAGCAGAGAAATCTTAAGCATCATGGACAGAATTAGGAGTAAAAGGATGGTGAGTGAGGCTTGTGTTTCCTGCAACAGGCACACAGAAAAAGTCCCTCTGAAAAGGGGGGGGGGATTCAGAGAGAGGGAGAGAGAGAGGGATAGAGAGAGAGAGAGAGAGAACACAGGAGTAGCTTACAGTGGTGATAGCATGATTTCCCCTCACAGTGGGGTGGATGGAAGCAGAGAGACTTCAGTGCTGATACTTAATTTACCACTTTCTTTGTTCCTTTTTCCTCAGTCAGGATCCCAGCCCCTGGAACAGTACCGCTCTCTTTCAGGACAGGTCTTAACTCTCTAACTGAACCTTTCTGGAAAAGCTCTCACAGTAATGACTAGAGGTGTGTCTCATAGGCACTTCTCATGTTGGCCAAGTTGACAATGAAGATTAGCCATCACAGCCAGGGTTTGGAAACCATCAGAAGCATGTTCATTCCAGTGAGCATATGAGTTTCGGATACATGTGGACAGTTCACCATCGCTGCCAGGTACCCAGATGGGCAGGAAGAAAATCTGCCTGAAACACTCCCTAACAGTCCTGCAGTGAGATCGCATACAGAAGTACAGTGTGGTAGCAAGACTGACCATTTCAAACACTGCGATTTTCCCTGCTGGGTTTCAGACTGGCTTGAAACTCCTGGGCCCTTTTTGCCTTTCTTTGTCTCCCTTTTAGGGCATCTTATGTCTAACCTACCACTATACTTTGAAAGCAAATAACTTGTCGGACTAAAGATTCCCATCTGGCTAGATTCTGCCCAGGATGTATCACACAACAGGTCCCTCCTGTTGCTGATTTAAACGACTTAAAGGATGACTTTTTAGGCATAAGTGATAATGCTGGAACTTTGTATGTTAGGGCAGGTGTGTTGACTGATAGGACATAGGAAGGACATCAACCTGGAGGCAAGTCTAGAGGACAGACTATTGTGGGTAGAATTGTGTCTCCCTATAAAACATTTTAAAAGTACTAAGCTCTGGTACCCGCAAATCAGACCTTATTTGGGTCTTTACAGATACAATCATATTTGGATAGGTCTGAATCCAAAGAGACTGGTGTACTCCTCATTAGAAGAGGAAAATCGGGGCATGTGCTGTTTCAGAAGGAAGCCAATGCAGAGCTACAGGCAGAGACCTTGAAGTGACATGCTTCAAACCAAGGGACCCCAGGGGCTACTAGAAGCTGTGTCAAGGAAGAACCTTCCTTCAGGGACTTAGTCTCAGTCTTGCTGACATGTGGACCTTGAACTTCTGCTTCCAGAGCCATGACAGGATGCATTCTGATGTTTTAAGCCATCCACCTTGATTATGGAAGTTCTAGAAAGTTATTATAGATTCAGCCCAAATATTCATTGAACTGAGTAGCATAGAAAATCAGACATCTGAAGCCTCCTGGGGTGTGTCTCACTGACATCAGCTCAAAGCTGCTCGTCATTAAATGAAATAAATATTTGTTCCTGGTGTTAAAAAACGGAACCCACGTGTGCTGTGCAAATGCTATGCCTGCTCTGCTGTAACCCCAGCTCATTTGCCATTGCATTTCCCTAACATCAGATATAATACAGCCCTTAGAGCAGGAACGTGGCATCAGCACTCTTCCCACCACCCACGCGTGCAAAGGATGTCCTGGGTAAGGGACCAGTGATATATTAAATACACCGTAACAGGCTGAGGACAGCTCCATGGCAGAGCACTTGCCTAGCATGCACAAACCCTGGGTTCCATTTCCAGCATGAAAAATTAATGACAACAGACAGGATCACTGCTTATTCTTTTACTCTTTAAGAGATTCCAAGTAACACACATGCAACTGTGGCAATGCATTTTGATGAAAGTATCCCTCGCACTACTGTGGTGGTTTGAATAAGGAGAGAGAGGATGGCGCCCCCTAGGGTCATATGTTTGAATGTTCCAGTTAGTGAAACTGTTTGGGAAGGACTGGGCGTGGTGTCACTGAGAGAGGCCCTTGAGGCTTCAAAAGCCCATGACAGATCTAGTCTCTCCTCTTCTCTTCCCCGCCCCCTCTCCTTTCCCTTCCCCTCCCCCACCCCACTTAATGGTGTTTGTCTGTTATCTGGGTGAGTTGGGAACACTTGGAGTCAGTGTAAGACTCTGTCAAAGATGTCTATGAAGTATCCCTCATCCCTTTCTCCGTGTGTTGTTTTTTGTACTGCTCAATAAAAGAGAGAGTAAAACCCTTAGATTCACAAGACAATCCTCAGGCTGATGCGGATTCAGACTCATACAGCAGAGAGATCGGGGGTGCCGGGGTAGGGGGTGGGATGCGAAATACACAGGATTCATGAATTAGAGAATTCAAATCTGGACTCCGTCGTCGTTGTTCTGTGACATGGAGGGGAGCCTTCGGGGGACACTGATGCGTTGCTGGTGGCTCTTAGTGTTCATTCGTGTGTTCAAATGACAGAATCTGTAGGACTAACTTCCCATGCATACATTTTAGGGTTGATGAGATGATTCGAGGAATGGATGCAGTCACATCCCACCCTCCCCAAGCTAGTTCGGTGGGCACCACATTCCCCAGCAGAGAGAGCCCTCTGTGAGGTTCACGTGCAGAGTCCTTGTGTCAAGAGCTACTGAACAGCAGGAAGCCCGTGAATGTGGTATCGTCATCCTCGTCTGCAAATAAGCCATTGAACCTCTCTCCTCCTGTCACCTGCATCCATACTTCATCCCCGAGTTTCAGCTCCAACACGACGCCACCAGACGCCTGGTCCTCAGAGCTCATGTAACTATCCTTGGTGTGCAGGACTTTTACCCCATTTTTGACCAAAGATACCTGCACATTCCTAGAGAACACAGTGATGTGGTAGGTAAAGTAATAGACACCCGCCACGTGGCAGGTGAACTTCCCCGTCGCTACATTGAAGTGGTTCAGTTCATTGTATAGGATCTTATCGAATTTAATGGGTGCATCTGGGGAAGGGAACTTACTGATCACTGTGAGCCCCACAGTGAAAGCACTCTTGGGCACGATGGGAGCCTCACCAACTTTTCCCTTCTCTCCTCGATCGCCTTTCCAGCCTCTCATTCCTCTGACTCCCGGCTCCCCCTGGGGGCCCATGGGTCCAGCTTCTCCCCTGGGACCTGGTTTGCCAATGGGACCCACTGGGCCAGGTAAGCCCTTGGGACCCAAAGGTCCAGTACTTCCCATTAGTCCTTCAGGTCCAGTGGGGCCCACCTCGCCTTTATCCCCCTTCTGCCCCTGAGGGCCAGTCTCTCCTGGAAGCCCTTGCTCTCCTATAGGACCAATGGATCCCTTTGGGCCATGTTTCCCCGGAGATCCTCTGGAGCCCGGATCACCTTTGATGCCTTTTGCTTCAACTCTTCCATCTGCTCCTGAATAGAGGGAGATAATGAAGAAGTAGCTTAGAAAACATTCCCTCATAAGCAATGTTGGAGTTTCTATCACTGAGCATTTAATTGAGACAATGTAGGGTATGGGTTCAAGATTTACTCAGAGTCTGAAATTTCATAAATGCATAAATTGCATGTGAGGAAATGTATATGTAAACATACAACAGGCACACACACACACAAACAACTTTAGTTTTTTGGGGGGGGGTTGTTTTGGGGGCAGAGTCTTATGTAGCCCAGGATAGCCTCAAACTCACCATAGCCAAGGAGGACTATAGTCAAGGATAACTGGATGATCTTAAACTTCTGGTCCTCCCGCCAGTGCTTCCGGGGTGCTGGGACTGTGCCTATTTCTGCCACTCCCAGTTTATTCAGTGCTGGGGATGGAACCCAGGGCTTCAAGTATGCTAAGTAAGCATACTGCCGACTGAGCCACATCCCCAGCCTCCAAAAGCACTCCTTAGAGCCAGGGCTCCTATGAGCAATGACAACTGTACCACCAGAGTGACCCATGTCGACCCCAAAACAAGGCCACCCTTGGGAGAAGCACACATCAGAGACAGAATATGACAAGGAGCAGGTCCATCAGACTGCCGAGTAATGAGACTTCAGTCCCCAGGGAACTGACCGCCCCTTAAGGAGTGGACATGAAGCCAGACGTTCATTATGACCCACATGTCACCATCTGTCCCTAGGGATTTATATGCAGTCAGTGTTTGATGTGTAGGGAGACTCATTTTCTTGGGTAGTGAGCTATCACTAAGGGTCACCTGCTCCTATAAGCACACGCTCACCCATGCAGCAATAAACACTCTAATGAACATACTGGGTCTCTCTCTCTCTCTCTCTTTCACACACACACACACACACACACACACACACACACACACACACGAAAAGAGAAAAGGCATAAGAGGAGGAGAAGCAGCAGCAGAAGAATGGGCTCGGTGGGACTGGCCAAGAGAGGGTAATGCGATGAATGTGATTGAAACGTCTCATACATATGTGAGATTGTCATAGTGAAGCCCATTGTTATCTATTAATACATGTCAACAAGTGTCTTCTAAAAAGAAGTCAGTGGAACAGCATTTGCTTAGCAGGCATGCGGTTCTAGGTTTAATCCACAGTACTGGCAAAACCAAGTAAGACTCTATACTATGCAAAAAGTTCATAAAACACAACTTTTGCACTTTCGGGTGCAGCTCCCTCAGCACTTGGCAACACTTGTTTGTGTAGCATCTGCGGCTGCCTCGGTGCATGGGCAGATCCCACAGCTCACAAAAAGGAGCTGAGAGGAATTCCCACTTGGATCTCTCCAGGAAGAGTGTGCTGATACCTGTGTGCATCTGTAGCAGAAAGAGAACCTGTGTGTGACTGTGGTGGCTAATTTTATCAACTGGACTACATCTGGAATCAACTGAAACCCAAGCAGCTGGGGATTGTCTTGATTGGCTCATTTGAGATGGGAAGACCCACCCTAAGTTTGGCCCACATCTTCTGTCTTCAGCCCACTGTGAAAGGACACAGAAGAAGAAAGCGTTTGCTTCTCTTTCTTTGCCTGCTTGTCCTTGTCCTTGCTGGTGAATTCATCTATCCTGTTGCTGGTCCAATTTTTTGCTGGTGTTAGAATCTACTTCTTCATGATTCCAATCTAGACTGAAGACCAGCAGCTCTTTAGGAATTCCCCAGGACAGCAGCACCAGATTGGGACTGCTGAGACATCCAGGCTCATACACTGAACAACTAACAGATTATGGGCCTTTACATTGCAGGACAGCCATTGTTGAACTCAGACCCCAGCTTGTAATTCATTCTCTCTCTCTCTCTCTCTCTCTCTCTCTCTCTCTCTCTCTCTCTCTCTGTTTATAATCTATATACATTCATTCTATCAGTTAGTTCTGTTCCTTTAGCGAGCCCTGACTACAGGAAGTCACTCTGGGAGCACCACAGCAGCACTGAACAGCTGCCATCAGCTCAGCCTCGCGCTAAAGCACTGTGCAAAGCCACTGACCTGGTTCTCCTTTCTCTCCACGAATTCCATCCTTCCCTGGACCACCAGGATGTCCTGGTTCTCCTAGGGGTAAGGGAGGAAAGCAGACAGAAGATGAGATTCCAATTTCAAAATACTTTTTCAGGTAAAGGATAGGACCTCGTCAAGAGTGCTGCAGACTCCTTGATAGAGAAACACCGAGTTAAGACAACGAGAAGGTAAAAATCATGGGGCATTCACAGTCGAAAAACAGAGGCTTGTTCCAGGCAGTATTGAGTCATATGCTAGAAAGTAGAGGCGTTACAACCTCAAAGAAGAGTTTGGCAGCATTTTATGACTTTGTACTGAGCGTCAGTCCATGGTTCCCAGGGGAAGGAAGTTTGTCTTTAGAAAACTGGAAAAGGGTAGGACAAGACATGAGGAGATCTTATGAATGTTATGGCCCTAAACAGGTCCCGGTTGGTTCAAGCATTCTCATGATGGGTACAAATTAGAGACCTCCTTTCAGAAGAACCAGAAATAGAATTCTTTGCAGAAGAGGCACCCTCAGAGGAAGAGGTAACTCCTCTGAGGACAAAAACTAAGTCATATAATACTTCCTCGCCTGTGTTTGCAGAAACACTTGTTAACAGTCCTCTGTTGTCGATGAGAAGCCTGTGGGGACAGGGTGCTGTTGGCCTTGCCCTGCACTTCATTCAGCACCTAGCATAATGTCATGTGGCATAGAGCAAGTCATTGAGAAGTGCCTACAGGGCACATTGGTGGGTGAGGGCTCAGTGGGCAGGTGGGACCATGCACCAGTGACAGGGGGGTGGGTGAAGGGATAGAAGAAGGACAGAAGACGCGGCAAGTGTCAAGTACCTGTGTCTCCTTTGTCACCCTTGGCACCATCTCGTCCATCTCTTCCGGGTAGGCCATTGTGACCTGGATTCCCAGGGATGCCAGAATGCCCTTGCCGGCAGGTGTCCTGGGAGAATACACTCCTTGTGCATGCACCCATAACCAGCAGAAGCCACCAAATCCTCATGGTCAGACAGCAGGGTCTCCACTGAAAAGGGAAACAGTGGATGAGAGGTGCATGGTTGTTGGGTGCATGGTTGTTGGGCGCAGGTACAGTTGCTGGGCATGAACATGGCCTCTCATTTCTTCAATGAGACAGGTCTTGGTCTCTCAGCAAGGACAGAGGTGCTGAAGAGTGACAGGGCCTCCTCTCTCTGCACTGACAAAGGCCTGAACCAGATCTCACTGTGTCAGATGGGCAGGGCAGGAGAAAACCAGAGACCAGGTAGCTGACCGAGCTGGACTAGAAGAAGCTTGTTACAAAGCCTGGCATAATGGCACCTGACTGTAATCCCAGCACTCAGAAGGCTGAGAAAGAAATCACAAGTTCCAGGTCAGCACAGTATACAGTTGTGCACTGAGACCCCATTGTTGCAAAAGAAAAAAGAAAAAGAAAAAGAAAAGAAAAAAAGGAAAGGAAAGGAAAGGAAAGGAAAGGAAAGGAAAGGAAAGGAAAGGAAAGGAAAGGAAAGGGAAGGAAAGGGAAGGAAAGGAAGGGACATTGTTCTCAGATGGTAACACATGGTTGGGACCATTTTTAATGGTCAATAAGTGTGGAAGCCAAGTTTTGAAGTCAGGAGACTCTCCTATTTATTGTTTCAATTTGAGCAAGCCACTTTTTTAAGCCACAGAAAAATGTTTTCTCATCTCATGGGGCTAATATAAAGACCTCATTTGTCCACAATATACATGAAAATGCACACTAAAAATAATAAAGCCACATAAAATTACCACCTGACTCAGAAACTCTATTCCTAGGAATAGAAACAAGCAAGCAAACAAAAAACAATAACAACAACAAAAACTGAGAGGATTGAACATGCTTGGGGTTACTGGCAGCAATGTTCCTGGCAGCCACTAGGGGGAGCAGGCCACATGCACATCAGTGGATGAGCCATTAAAGAATATGTAGTATTCGACCCCAGAAAAGCAGGAAATCCTGGTCCCCTCCAGGACATTAGGTGGTGACAGTCTGGGACTGAAAGACAGGTCTGGTGTGTATGTAAAGTGAACCAAATCGTGGAGCAAGCAATATGGCAGGTGCCGGGAGCTGAAGGGAGCGGGCGCTGTTCAGTGGAAGATGAAACCTCTGCCGGTCAATGATGGCGATGGTTGAGGATGGTGAGACTGTATTTATTGCTATTCAACCATACACTTAAAATAGTTAGACTAGTAAGTTTGAGCTTATGTATATATCTTATGTATGTATTTTATCACAATAAAAACGACAACAAGACATTAAATGTCTTCAGCCTCAGGTTGGAGCTGAGATCTGGGCAAGATCAGAAGGCAAACTGCTCCCCATAATAGGATCCGCATGCAAACCCCTGCAGGGGCTTGAAGTCTTTGAGATTTGAATGGGTGGGATTCCAGATGGAGCTGAGGATCCCTGTGAGTGTGCAAAATGTCATACCGTCTGTCCCCCAGGACCTGCCTGGCAGGGGCACTGCGTTTGATACAAGGTCACAGGACTCGACAGCTCACTGGACAGCTGTACTTTGAGAGTTACATCCCCAGTCGCCGATATTTAGTGCCGAGCCACAGGCTGGGCAGTGATGGGTGGATACAAGGACTATGTGATGGCAACTCTTTTAATATTTAAAGAACAAAATTCCCCCAAACCAAAGGAGAACACATGGGTTAATGCAACCCATCAGACCCCAGATTCTATGTACTGTGGCCAGTAATGTAGATGTCCATAAGCCTCTGTAATGACCAAAAGCAGGGTGTCTGTCTCTTTGATCCAGTATTACCATCTCTGCAGTTATTCATAATACAGCAAAGGTCTGTGTGCCAGTGGTAACTGCAGTCTTTTCTGCTAAGGTGGAAAAGGGCCCATTACGTAATGCCTGAGAATAGACTTGGGAAGTGGTGTAAGTGCTGAGAATGTTATGAAGGTCAGTGAAGTATGTAAAAGATGCATGAAGGCAGAAGGAAGGTGAGTTCAAGACCAGCTTGGGTATAGATGAGACTGTCTCAAAAGACCAAGCCAAACAAAAAGAACTAAACTCGAGAGATGGCTGGAGAGATGGGCCAGCAGCTAAGTTCACACAGTGCTCTTGTGGAGGACTGGCCTTCAGCTCTCAGCACCCCCAGTAGGTAGCTCACAGCTACCTATAGCTTCAGCTACAGGAGATCAGAGGCCCCTTTCTGGTCCCTGAGGGCATCCATACAACAAGCACACACATACACACACACACACACACACACACACACACACACACACACAGAGGATTAACATTTTTTAAATCAGGCACATTATGAGGATGTTAATATATGTATATTATAAAAAACTAGAAATACATGCAAATAGGCAAACATGTTAATGTATAGAATGATGTAGTAAGAGGCTTTCCTGAGAGGAAAGATGACTTTGTAGAGCTGGTTACACATTTGTAGCTATTTATTTTTCTTAATTTTTCTTAATTGCACATAGACACACACACACATAACACATGAACACAAAAACCCTTTGAGGCCGGAGCATCAGACATCGCTGGAGCTGGTGTTATAGGCCACGAGATGTGGATGCTGAGAAATGAACTCTACTCCTCCTGGGGCTCTATCCCTGAGCTATCTCTTCAGCCCCTCTGTAGCTAGACACTGACATCAAAAAGACGGTGTCGCCCTCTGGTGAAAGCTGCAGAGAATGATGGAATAGAGAAAGTGTTTCCCAAGGTTTCCCTCAGTCACAAGGCCACTCCACTTCAGGCAGCTGAGTTTTCTTAGAGCCAACCCCGTGAGTTCTCTGTAGTCACTCCTGCTGCTGGACGCAGACGCCACTGGTAGACTCTAGGTTGATTCTTCTGGGCTTTACTGGTGTTCTCCCTCACTTCCCAGCTTCTCCATGAAAAGCCACTTAGGGGACAGAGAGATGGCTGATCTTCCAGTACCAGGAGGCTCTCGCAGCCCTTGTAGACAATGAGACGGCCTTTCCTGGATCCCAGTGTTGTACATACAGTGCTGGCTTAACACCCCCCCCCCATTGTTTTTTTAAAAAGCCATTTTTGGTACCTCTTCTGATTTTTTCTAATTTTCAGTCATGTATTCTCAAACATTCCAAGTTCCTTATGTCCCACCCCCAATCCCCTGCAAACACTTCATAATCCCTATGCAGACTCCACACACTAACATTTAACAGAAATCAAGGGAACACTTTTTTCCCAGTCAGGGTCTCTTTATGCAGCTCAGGCCAGCTTAGAACTCATGGACCTGCCCCAGCACTCCAAGTGCTGGGGACAGATATGCTTCACCAGGTCAGCTTGCAAGCCATCTTTGCTAAGGCTCAGCTTGCTTGAGTGTAAGACTGCCCCATGACATCCCTTACACTAAGTTGGCTTTATTTATTTCTCCCATGTATTTGATGTACAATGTTACAGTACGCATCTTTTCTTCAATACATATTGTTTTTATAGACCATATAAATCAGCATATACACAACTATTAAAACACTCATTAAAATGTGTAGCTGATGATTTATAAGCTTTTCTAGAAAGGTTGGCTATTCTTGTGATTTATCCTTTTTTTTTTTTTTTTTTTTTTTTTAATGCCTCCTCCTAGGCCAGTAGTGCAGAATTCTGGCAGATGAAGTTCTCTGCTTTTCTCTTAACTATTTCTCTCTCTCTCTCACTCTCTCACTCTCTCCCCCTCCCGTCTTTCTCTCTCCCTCATTCCTTCCCTCCCTTCCTCATGTCCCTTCCTCTGTGTCTGTGTCTGTGTGTCTGTCTGTGTGTCTGTTTGACAGTCTCATACTGTAGCCCAGGCTCTCTGTCCTGGAACTCACTCTGTAGCTCAAACCTTTTGTGTCAGCTTCTCCAGTGTGACATTACAGGCATGACCCATCACACCTGGTTTGTTCTTTAGAAAATAAAGTTTTAGAAGACCTCTGTTCTTACCCAGAGCTTGATACCACACGTGGCTACCTCAGAATCCAGGTGCCTTCAGCTGAATGTGAAAAAAAAATATCCTTTAGTGCACTTACCTGAAACCCTGGAGTTGCAGACTGGATACTGTGCAAACAGGGAACCCTCACACTGTAAATAAAATCAAGCCTTCCTGCCATAGAACTCCCCAGTGAACATAAGTGCAAAATAGCAGGAAGGGGAGGGGACCGAGGGAGGCACAAGATGTCTTGGATTAGCTTCAAAAAAAAATCACAGTGACACCGGGGTCCAGTAGCCTCCCTTTGCAGCACCTCAGGTGTGGAAAACTTTGTCCTTTTCTTCTCTGCCCTTTGAAATTGACGGAGGGGGCTCCAGATATCCCAGTAGGTGGAATGTGGGGGAAGAGATTCCCACTGCAGGTTTCTTTCCTCCTTGGCCTGGAGTCCATCAGGGGTGAGGAAACGGGTGGGCGTAAATGTGACAGTGAGGACTGTGACTGTAACTTGTGATCTTTGCAGCACAGAGCAGTAGGATCCCTTTGTTTCCTTAGAACTTTTAATGATTACAGTCACTGTTGCCTGTGACTCTCATTAAGGATAAAACTAAATGTAAGAGCAACCTTTGATTCAGTTCATCCTCCCATTGGCACTCATGTCTGTGCAGAATACTGCAGGGCAGGGCACTGACAGCCGGGAGGAAAAGGCCTTCTGCTATGCTATGGGGGGGGGGGTTAGAATGAAGCAGCTCTGAGCGCCCTTACGACTCCTAAAGCTCTAGATACGGCCTGACACTCCCAGTGACCCTGCTCTGTCTTTTAAATATACCAAATTGTCAAATAAAATTATCTTCTCCAGTTTGGGTATTTAGGTCTGTGGTAAAGCACCTGTCTAGCAAGCACAAAACCCTGGGTTCAGTCTTCAGCTAAAATAAAATAAAATAAGCTGGACGGTAATGGCATATACCCTTAATTCCAGCACTCAGGAAGCAGAGGTAGGTAGACCTCTGTGACTTTGAGTGCTAGCCTGGTCTACAGAGCAAATTCCTGGACAAGCTACACAGAGACTCTTTTATAAAAAACCATGGCGGGGGCGGGGGGTTCCTTTCTCCATAAAAGAAACCCAGGAAGTCTGTTTGAGTCTCTGCTCATGGTCACTGCTGTAAGTGGAGGCACAGTCAATAATCCACTGAAATGGCTGCTCCCTAGGTAGAAAGGTTTCTATTACAGATGTGAGAGGAGAATAGCCAGAGGCTTCTTAAGAGTCTAGAGCAGAAAGAAGATGCCCATGGCCCAGGGTTAGAGAAGTAGGGCTATGTGGAAGTCAGGCATTTGAGGGAGGGAACTAGATCAGCCTGAGAACTTAGAGTAGAGGAGGTGAGGACAGGATGCTAGGGAGGGAACTAGATCAGCCTGAGAACTTAGAGTAGAGGAGGTGAGGACAGGATGCTAGGGAGGGAACTAGATCAGCCTGAGAACTTAGAGTAGAGGAGGTGAGGACAGGGTGCTAGGGAGGGAACTAGATCAGCCTGAGAACTTAGAGTAGAGGAGGTGAGGACAGGGTGCTAGCTAGTGTGGGTCTTGAAATGTGTAACAGGTACATGTGGATTGGAACTGAAGGATACACAACCACAAGAATACGCTGAGGGACGGGGCCTTTCCACCAGATGGAAGCCCCTTTCATGGGTTCCCAAGGAATGCTGCTCCGTCTGTAGTTCAGCCTGAGCTGAGCAAACGCTGACATCTCGGGGTTACCCACTGCTTTTTGGGAGAACCGAGGTTCCCTTTGGACCTGACAATTACTCTTCTCTTCCAGGAACCCTGGGCTTCAGCTTTTGGTGCAGAGGATGCGGCAAGTCCACTAGCTTCGTTATCTGTGAGTTTAGACCAGGCATGGAACAGATGAGGACCCTGTCTATCCCTTTCTCCCACCTTCAGCCCACTGAGGAGCATTCGGAGGCTCTGTAGCTTCTCCTGATTGTTTCAACAGTCAGGCAAACGTGCAGAGGTTTCAAGAGCATAAAGATGTCATTCTGTTCCGAGAAGGGCAGGAGCTCAACCTCAGTGGCCATCTGGGGATGGGGTACGCAGGTACCGGGAAGCCTCACCTTAGCAGAGCTAACCACACCCCACATTCACTCCTCAGCCCCAACAATGTAGCCAAGAGGAGGTGGAACTGGGTTTGGCGGCATCCATTATACTTGGTGGCATCCATTGAGCACTGTTTAGCTTCTTTAGGCCTGACTGCTACAACCAAGTCCCTTCATGTGTAGGTAGTGCAGTTGGTTGCTAGAGGGACATCTCTGGTCACTCAGCTTCAGGCTGCCATAGGCCCTTCTGCTCCCCTGGCCATGGGGAATCCTCTCTAGCAGCATTCCTAGTCCTGCCCTCTCTCCCGAGTTAGCAGGAACCAAACCTGTGCACCGTTTACACTACTCTTCTGCCTCAGTTTATGATACTTCTATTCATAAGCGGAGGACTTGATCACCAGTGTCCCCTTCCTTCCCCAAGGCCTGCTGGGATTGCTGTGCAACCTGCTTGACTGTCTTTCTGCCTTGGACTTGAAACTTCTCTTCACAATCTATGTAGGCAATACTGGCTACTGCTGGCCTTGAGCTCTTCAGCAACATTGGGGAAAGCCAAACGCCATGAGTATCACAAGGTCCTGGTCATTTACTAAAGTCCATCTGCACAGACGCCGTATGGCCTCAGCTCTGACCCAGCGGAGGTACTGCACCTCCCTAGGTAAGCCCTGTGTGCTTCTCCACAGGACCCTTAGGAGTTGAGTCTGGGCCTGGATGTCTAAGGAGAAGATTCCATTCTAGGGGCTGTCCTGTGCCTACCTCACATCTCTGGTGCTACTGATGTACGAGCATCATTGGGTTTGTCTGGCCACACCCCTCCAGAGGGACATGGTCTCTCCTGTGCACGCAGCAGACAACTATACCTGCTTGTATCACCTCCCAACTCTTCTAGAATAAAGTTCTTCCCCCTAAGTTCCCTTCTGTCACTTCTTGTCAGTGGACCCCATGTAGGAGCAAGCAAGTGGACAGATGATGCTGGGATTAAACACCAGAAAGCACGGGGTAGCCTTGGCAACCCAGAAGAAACAAACTCTGATTAGTCACCACAAACAATGGCTTGTTTACTGGGATTTTTCTGAGCTTGCTAATGAGAGGAGGAAATTCTTATTCACCCCACACCCTGGGCGAGGGAGGCCAAGGCTGCAGGCTCACCTCCCAGGGAAGAGCCTTGCCAGCAGCTCTGACCACCCCGAGGCATAGAGACCTGGTCAGCCAGGCTTCATCACTCTTGGAAAACTGTAACGGATTTAGCCTTTCAGGGTGGGGCTGTCACTCAGCCCTGGTCAAGAGGGCCTGCTTGACCTTGAGGGTAAGAGGTGGGGTAGTACCCAGTTATATCTGCAAACCCACAAGAGGCTAACAAAACCCACCCAAAGTGTCCCTTGTCCTCTCTGGCTCATCTACTACTCTGATGGCTCTGGAAGTCCAGTGGCCCCTCTCCACTCCCCTCAAGAACCTTTCTCCAACATCTCCCAGTGATTCCCTCCACCCATCAGGGTGAGAGTCTTTAGGAAGAAGCACCAAGCCCAAGGCAAGAAAGGATCTGTAAATTCCACCATCTGCTGCCTTTTAAAAATCTTTTCTTGAGACAGAGTCTCATATGGCTTAGGTTGACCTTGAACCCTTATCGAAGCCAGAGAAAACCTCCTCCATCCACCTCCCAAGCGCTGGAATTAGAGGTATGTGCTATCACACCCAGTTTTATGCAGTGCTGACAATCAAGCCCCGGGCTTTGTGCTTGCCCCAGCCTGCCTCTTTCTGTATAATGTGTCTGTATAACGTGTCTGTATAATGTGTCTATCTTCTTTTACTATGGAGATGCATCACTAGAACCAGCTTGGCAAATTAATTTTAATATACAGATATAAAATGACAAAGAGAGATTCACAGCATTTACAAGAAATCAAACAACAATATTTTAAAAAACAAAACAAATCAAAACAAAAACCCAAAAAACAACAAACCCTTCATTCAGCCAAGATGCAGGTCTAGCAGACGGGCTCTATTTCAGGGTCAGAGGTGGCCGGCCCACCAGCTCAGCAGCTTGTCTCTCACAGACCACAGCACTGCAGCCTGGATCAGAAGCATAGCCAAGATCCGAAAGTCACGCAATATGTACCCAAAAAGAGGACCAATTATTAAATTACAGAAGCAGCTCAAAGTACTTTCTAAATACAGTTGGCAATGCCCAGGAGAACAGTAAAGGTAATAATGGGGTAGGTACATAGGGCGGCTTAGCAAATTTACATACATTATATAAGCTGATGTTTCTTTCCCCTCTCTAAGACTGGCTAGAGGTTTCCACTTACTTTGTCCTACATCTTTCAAGAGCCCCTTTCCCTGGATCCTGAGAAGAAACAATCTGTGGGTAGGCACGCTGTGTCCAGCAGCATCCTGCCTGTCAGCTGCTGAAAGACACCGACTTGTATCTCTTGGCACTGGCCTGAGGACACTTCTGCTTTTCCGATCTGTGATGAAGCCGTAATGCAGAAGCCATGCCCTGGCTCCAGGAAACTCTGGCTGGGAAACAGGACCGACTTGTCCTGAGAAACATCGGCAATCCAATTATAGATCCCCACATGCACACGATGCTGGAGCGCTGGTGCTTAAAACAAAAACAAAAAAACAAAACAAAAACAAAACAAACAAAAACAAAAAAAAAACCACCCTTGCGCTTTGAACCAGGTTTCAAATTAAATACACTTTCTGCTTTGCAAGTAATGACAGCGATGCAGGGTCATGAGTCAGTCTTCAATGGATTGGACAGTAAAAGGCACAGTAGTTAGAAACAGTGGTGGTGGTGGCTCTCACCTGCAGAGCTGGGTCTACCACGTGGCAAGGAAGATCAGAGCAGGTGACAGGAGCTAGGGGGTGGCAGCGAACGCTCACAAGAGCCTGATCAGCTGCTGGAATGTTCTTTCTTTCTCTACACCTTCAAGTGTTATGATCGGTTTTCACCTACCATATGACGCCTACACATTATAGGTACAATCTAAACCAGGGAGGCCTTCTCTATCACGTGAACCTGAGCCAGCGAATTCTGGAATGCTAAAAACAGAACAAATGAAATTCATCAACATTTTAAACCGCCAATATTTTTTGGCCTATGGATGAAGAGAGAGGGAATGTTCGTGAGCCGTTTGGGCAGGACATTCTTTGTTGTTTCTATTTCCTTCCAAAGTAGAACACATGCCTTAAATCAAGAAGGAAGTTTGGCGAACTGAAAATAAAAACTACTAAAGGTCCTCCACCCTCCACCTTCTGTATTTGGTAATAAAATGCATACTGACATACAGAGTTTTACAAAATCAAGGGCTATTACATCTTTTAAAAACAGATTAGTTTTCAAAATCACCCAGAAATCCCAAGTTAAGAGTCACCCGGGACAGGCTTTATTTGATCAAGCACTTCTCAGGATGTATAAAAATCACCCGGGGCCAGCCCAGGTCTTCAATGTGACTCAATACAAACATGTCCTGCTATCCGGGATTGTTAGGGGGCTCTGTGGAGGTAGGTGGGAACCAGAAGTTAGGGCAGCTGGGAATTCTATTAGGACTGGCCACAAGCATAACCTACTACTTCTTCACTGTCGTAGGCTGTAACAGCAAATGGAGCCTGCAGCAGGTCTGACTCAAGAGGAATCCGCGGTGAAAAGGAACAGGACCAACGACAATTCACTTCTTTAAATCAATTTTCATATTAACAACACAACTGTAGGGATTGCTGCACACACACACTGGAGCACAGAAAAGTACACAAAGTATGTTTTCTAAAATATATCCTGACATTCTATTAGAAAACAAACAAAAAAACCAACCAGACACCAACCAGACACCAACCAACCCTGTCAGTTATATAAATGCAGTAAAGTTGAGACCTCCCTCTCCCTCCCTGCTGCCCTCTTACACACACACACACACACACACACACACACACACACACACACACACGGCGCATGCTCTGTGCACTTGAACCACTTCGCACACAGACACACCTGCAGGGGGCTGGGTGGGGGCATTGACTACAGTCCCCAGCAGTGCTGCCTGTAAGTGAGCATGCCAGGGTGCACAGCAGGGTTGAGGCTGATCCCAGGTTATTAGCTGTGATGTGACTTGTTTCAGGCATAGATGTGGAGACACGGTGAACTGTGCTGACGAACCAATACCTTCACTTCTGAGACTGCAGACTTGCTTATTCTCAAGCGAGAGCTGAGGAGAGGCGAGAACCTCGCACAAAACCGCACACACGATCATGCTTGTCCAGAGGAACACACGAGCCACACGGCAGGACCCCCTCCTGGCCAGACCCCTGTGCAGACTCAAATGCAGAGCCGGTCTCCCTTAGATCGAGTTAAAAGGCATTTTCATCAAGTAACAAACACAGTGTCAGTGGAGAAAGGTTGCCCTCTGTGGGTGTCAGCTCTCTCAGAGCTAAGGAGCCATCAAGACCATTCTCCAGTTACTACTGTTTCAGGGTCATGTGACAGAGGCGTGTCCATTTCCCCAGGAAGCAGGATGGTTTTGCCCTGGTTTTCTCTGTGGATGTCGGTGGGTGTCTTCATCATCCCACCGGTGATACAAAGGGCCACCAAAGATGCAGTGTCACATTAGCAAAGTTACACGTTCCACATCACCCTTACTTCGTGGATGGCAGGTTCTTAGGTTGTGAGGGGTGAGCAAGGTGTGACCTCTGTTTGAAGGGACAAGTCAGGTGGCAGCAGCCTTCCCTCCTGTCTGGAAAGTGGCACTGCCCTGAGGATGCTATCAGTCCCGGCACTGCCAGGGCAGCAGGTGCCTTCTGATTCTCTTGAGAATAAGGAACCTTGCAGAATGAGACCTACACTCTAGCTTGGCATCTGCGACAACTTGGAGAACTATGGGCACCTGCTCTGTTGGCTCTAGTTCCTTCATGGTCTCTTCAGGGCCTGCCTGACCAGACCCAGGTCATCCCATGGCTGCCAACATCCTACCAACCCCTGTCAGTGAGTCTCCTTTAAGATCAAACACAGAGGCCGTCCTCAAGGCAGTTGCTCCAGAGGGACCGAAAGGCTCCTGACACTGTTTGGAACTGGGGCAGGAGTGTGACTGTCGGTGGGAAACTGACCGAGTCAGCAGTCTCCATGCAGAGAAGCCCTGGTCCTCATATCATGGCCACTGGAGAGTGCGCCTTCCAGTGTGGGACAGAGCAGTGCTTCATGGTTTCTTCCTTCTACAAGGGTGCTGGGGCCTTTCAAGGTCAAAGCTGAGTCCAACGTCTTCTCCCCGTCATCGATCCCCAAATGAAGTGTTCAGCACTGAGCAAGAAGCCATCCCTGGACATCACACCGGAGAGACAAAGCTGGTCTTCTTCCCCACAGTACCTCAGAGGTGCGTCCTGGGTAAGGCTCATTTCCGGAAGGGAGTGAGTTTGTGGAAAGTGTGCCAGAACAGCGATGGCTTCCTCTTGGGCTCAGCCAAGGCAAAGACCTGCTGCTGTGGGATGCTGGTGGGTACAGTGATGTGGCGCTGGTGAAGGGGCGGCAGGCTCTGGTGGGGTGGGGCCACGGGACAGCTGTTGTAGCCTAACTCGGGAAGAACAGAAGAACAGACCAATCACTAGGAAGCCACACTGGGACTCAAAGCACTTAGCTGATTCCAAGGAATCAAGAGGACATCTAGTAACTGCCCTACAAAATGAGAATTCAGATACCCTGTGTGGGACCAGCAAGGGTTACCTCATGAAGCCTACCCAAAACCTCCCAAGAAGGAAGTCCAGGGGATGGAGCAGGTCAACTTCCACCATGAGAGAGATCAGTAAAGAATCAGAACTGGGCTTTCTGGAGTGGAATAGAAGCAGTAACACGTTCTGAACCAAGGCCCAGAGCCAACACTCCCTTGGCCCATAATGCCACTCCACGCTTATTGATCATGAGTATTTGAGGGGAATTCTTTAATTTCTCTGTGCCTCAGTTCCCTAATCTCTAATATGGGAGTGACAGTAGCAAGAATAAATGAGGTAGCATTCATTGGCATTACCTACCCTGGGGAGACACTGAGTGTGAGCACTAGGACCATAGTGTGGCCCAGCCATGAAGGCTTCTGTGTCACTGTCAAGTGATTCTAGTATGTACAAGAGTGGGGGGGGGTGCTCTAGGAGAAGCCCAGGGTCTTCTTATCTGCCGATGCTCTGAATGCTGGATGCTCACCTCACTGGAATGCAGTGCAGTCTCCTCTAGCTGAGACCTCACCTCACTGGAATGCAGTTCAGTCCCCTATAGCTGAGACCTCACCTCACTGGAATGCAGTTCAGTCCCCTATAGCTGAGACCTCACCTCACTGGAATGCAGTGCACTCGTTTGTAGCTGGCAAGCAGTTTGGTGTTAGAGATTCTTCCTCAAATCAAAGTTGCAAGGGGTGACTTGACTGGTGGCTCATGGCTCTAGGGCCGTGAGGAGCAGAAGGCACTGGCAAGACTGGGAGCCCTGAAGGCCTTTACTGCTTCTGAGATAGTTCAGGCACCTGAATCCAAACCTGAATAAGACTCTCCACCTGCCTGTCCATTTGGGTCTATTCCTTAAGCAGCCCTGGCTTTTCCTCTCCACGCAGAGCTGCAAAAAGGCTCTGTGTGGACAGACTCCAGGTCATCACCAGATGCACGGAAGCAGGTGAAGCTTCTGCCAATCTTACCTTTAGATTTCCCATGCCCTGCCTTCTGAGCATTCAACATGGCGAGTTTCTTCTGATTTTCTGGGATTTCCATTCCTGGATTTGGAAACAGATGTGGTCAGCATTCAGAACCCGGGAAAACTTTTTCAGACTAAACTGTGGACACCACACACCAGTGCTGAGGCGTTCTCTACAGACTGACAGACTGAGTAAAGAACCGGCGAGGTGAGGAAAAGGAAGGGTGCCAGACGTCATCAGGTGCCTCACGATGACCTCTGAGCCCAGGTATTTTAGAGAGTGACATGAGGTGCAATTGTTGTGACACACAGACCCTTGGTGTCTCAAGACAAGACACTGCCAGGGCAATGTCCACATGGGAGCCACCCTAAGTGCAGGTCTAAAGCATGATGCTCTGGGGAGACAGCTCAAGGCAAAGGGGCTGCTGCTCATATGTGCCAAGAGCTCTGTGGGCTGAGATTCTAATTGCCTGAAGCCTCAGACTGGGACTCTGCACCCTGACTGTGCAGTGGACAGCGATGCTGTCAAAATACAGTAGGCCAACTAGGTATTGGCCTGGTGAGGTGAGCTGTACCAGGAAAGAGGACAGACTGGCTTTGGAGGGAGGCAAGACAGCAGAGGAGCAACCGCAGTGGCTGAGGTGGCTGCTTTTCCTGAGGTAAGAGGCGGGACACACGTGGGAGGTGAGGAGCCAGGCTCCACTATGGCAGAGCTGAGTCACACTCTACCTCTGCAGCTTCAATTGACCCTCGTCTCTGTCTTGGATCCACTCTACCTTGGCTAACTCTGCCGTCCTGCCTTTATGCAGTGACATACTCAATGACTGCCTGACTGGCAAGGGTCTCCTTCCCACCCCATACCCAGACACAGAGACTGGTGTGTGGATCCAGAGAGAGCATGAGGACCTGACCTCAATGGTCCCCCACCACAGGAACCCATGAAGCAAAGGACACGCACAAGAGGAAGAACAGAGCTGAGTGAGTGAGGACTCTTCTGTGATTGTCATGAACCCTCAGGGGAAGAAGTGCAAACATTCTAACTCGGGTGCTTCTAGCCACACCAGACAGTGCGGAATGACTCAGTTAACTGGGAGCTGGTGACCCCATCACTTCACGTTTCAGTAATTACCTGCACACTTCTAGAAGGACTTCATGACAAGCCTTATTGCAACAGGGTCTGACGGTCAGCAGCCAATGCATGGTGCGTGCCTGTGTCTGTGTGTGTGTGTGTGTGTGTGTGTGTGTGTGTGTGTGTGTGTGTGTCCAGATTTCCTTGGGTGTAAAGGGCAGCTACACAGAGTAGCAGATTCCATCTGTGAGGCTGGCCGTTGTGTGCTGTCACACTGGTCTGAACTCTGGTAGTTTCTGAAGAAATTCTTACTTTTAATGGCAAGATAACCCAATGGAGTTCAACCCGGGACCCCAGGACACTTTCTATGGCCAACTGCAGAATCTAACGCCACATCTGAAGCTGGTGGCTTGGTACAGGAGACATAGGGACTACCCTTAAAGCCCCTTGGGCTCTGTAGCAGTGGGTGCTACTTGACCAGACACACGGTCCTTGAGATCTGGGCAACACAGGCGTTTCTCACCCATGTGACCCCTGAATAGCCCTGGTCTCTGGGCACCACATCTCATATCTGGAAGTGCATGTTCACATTCCCAATCTGTGTGGGTGGCTCCAGAGCGTGGGCACAGAAACTGTGAGCGCTGCACTGGTGAATGCCACATGGCACCTTTCTTCTCACAAGATCATGCAATTTAAAAAAGGCCAGTGGAAGTTGGGGGGTGGTGACAAACCAAAATACAGGCTAAGTTCCCCTTATCTGAAATGTGTGGGGCCAGCACATGCCACTCTTTAGATTTCCTAATATTTTCACATACGCAGCACATAAGATATCTTGGGGATGAGAGCAAAGTCTAAACATAGGATTCAGTTATGTTTTATAGATACTTTATCTTATTTAAACACAGCCTGAGAGTGACTCCAAACTACACACTTTTGGGGCATCTGCATTTTGACTGGGCCCCTCCCATGATGCCAGGTGTGAGGTTTTTCTCATTGATGCTCAGAGATTTTGATCTTGGGACTATAGACTACCTGTACAAGGACCGTACTGAACACGAGAAGCGCAAGCTCATTCTGGCACGTGGCACAGGCTCTGTGGTTGCCACAATCGGGAAAGCACAGGAGGAACTGTGTCTGGACTGACCAGACAGTGAAGGGAACGTAGAGTGTTTTGCAACAGTGCTGATAAAAGAGAAACCAAGACAATTGTCTTGGCAACTCTGGGCTAGGAAGATGGCCTCTCAGGAGTGGGAAGGCATGCGTGTGCTATAAGTGTGAAGTCCTGAGTTCAAACCCCCAGTGCTCATGTAACAAGTTGGCGTGCTCATGTGTGCACCTGTAACCCCAATGCTGTGTGGAATTGAGACGGGAGGATGGCTGGGGCTTACTGGCTCCCAGCCTAGCTCCGGGTTCAGTGAGACCCTTTGCAAGTGGAAAAGGCAGAAGGTGAGAGAACAGTTAGGTCACTAGATGTCTTTCTCTGACCTCCACACATATCACCCTACCAGGAACAAATATATCACACACATAAATAAATACGCAAGTGAAGAAATAAAGAGAATCATCGAATATTTCTACTGGTTGGGTGTGTGTGCGCGCACACGCTACCATTATGTAGTCAGTCCCTAGGACCACACCAAGCTGAAAGAGTGCCTCATCTGTAAAGTGTGAATAAGGGCGGTAAGCACATTCTTGGGCTGTATGGGCCATCTCTGCTAATATTACACAGAGCACATGCCTGCAGTGCCATCTACAGATTCAGCCCTTGAGGGAGTATCTGGGAAGAGCAGGCCACTGGAGGAGGGGGCTGAGGAGACTCACCCATCTGCTGGTCCTCCTGCACCCGCCGCCTCTCGTCCGCATAGGCCTGCAGCCACCTGGCCTTGTCTTCTTGCTTTCTGGCGCAGAACAGATGGACCTCGTCCGTGGCTTTGCTGACCAGCTTGAAGGCATTCCGCAGGCTGAGGCTCCAGTCTTTGTCCCTCCCATCCTCCACGTCCACAAGCTCCACCTCGTCCATGTCCATGCGGCCCTTGTAGTACAACATGTCCCGGCGCAGCAGGTCCTTCTTGCAGGACACCAGCTGGTGGTCGAAAAGGAAGAAGATGCGTTGCTGGCTCTTGCCCTGCCTGGTGATTTTGGTCAGCTCTCCGGAATGAATCAACTCGGAGCTTCGGTCCAAAATGTCCAGGCCCTAAGGGAATGCAAGTACCCGGTGAGTCTTCCAAACCAGATTGCTTCGAACAACAGGGATACAGAAGGGGACTCTGATGCAGCCTTCTAGAATATTCCATCCAGTTTCCTAAGACCAGGCACTGCTGCCCTACACACACCCAGGTAGGGCCCCCAAGGCTGCTCAGACCTTAACTTCATAGGCTCCTTGTCATGTCATTTCTACTCTTCATTTCCTAGCTCTACGGACTTATGTATGGTGCATATGTGCACGGATACATTTGTTCCTGGCAGGGTGATGTGTGTGGAGGTCGGAGAAGGACATCTAGTGACCTGCTCAAAGTGTCTCCCGGATCTAAAAACTCATGTTAAAGTAATAGAATGCTGGGGACTAGAGAGATGGCTCAGTGGTTAAGGGCACTGGTTGCTCTTCCAGAGGTCCTGAGTTCAATTCCCAGCAACCACATGGCAGCTCACAACTATCTTCAACTCCAGTTCCAGGGAATTTGACATCCTTAAACACCAATGCACATAAAATAGAAATAAACAAACAATGGGGTTGGAGAGATGGCCCAGAGGAAGTTAAGAGCACTGACTGCTCTTCCAGAGGTCCCGAGGTCAATTTCCAGCAATCACATGATGGCTCATAACCATCTGTAATGAAATCTGATGCCCTCTTCTGGTGTGTTTGAAGACTGCTACAGTGTACTTATATACATAAAATAAATAAATCTTTAAAAAAAACACACAATGGAATGCAGACATTTTCTGGAGTGGGAGCTGATAAAGACTTGACTTCATAACAATAAGGGAGACTCAGAGGTTTTGCCACACAGGGACATAGCATTACTATTATGGCTCCCGAGTCAGGCATTTACCTACTTGCTGGTATAGGTAGCTTAGGGTACTGCAAACAAAACGCCAGGCTGCCAGCAAGAACTTAGTAAATTCTGATGGTCCCTAAATGTCAGACTCTAAGGTCAGAAAGCAAGCACCCCTTTATAATACCTAGGGTGGACGGACGTCGACATCACCTAACATAGGCTGGTATGAAGCTAGCCTCCATTTATAAAATTTTCATTTTCCTTTAATCCCAATAATACACAGAATGTTTTGCAGGCAAAAGTGCTTGGATCCAAAATATTTCTTCTATTTCCTTTCCTAGAGCAATTTTGTGCCCCAGATTCTTCACTTAAGAAAAAACAATAAGAGATGAGACAGCGATATCTGGGGTATGCTCAGGGCTCCTGGGAAAAAGCATTTCTCTTTAGCTCACCCTGTTCTCAGTAACTTCAGCCCTATTACTGCCTTCTCATCCAGTGCCTTCTATCTGTGAAAGCCAGTTCTGACCAGTTGATAGATGCAGTAACCCTTATCTGGTCCAGCAACAACCTGAAAGGCACCAGCTTGTTCTGAGCTGCTAGTGCAGTGAAGAGGTGACCACAGCGCAGAGGTGACCCGTCTAGACTCCTGGGCCTGGAGGAGGTACTTACACCTTTTAGGGCCTTCTCCCTGGCCTGTGGGTGGTGCCTACTTCTAAAGAGTATTGGAAGGATTCACTGATTTCATAAATGTAACTAGCAGTGAATAAGGTAGGGCATTACATATTCTGTGTGTGTGCACACACATGATGGATGTGCAAATAAGGGTAAGTATATCCATTGGCCCATCACTATCAGATAGGATTATCTATACTATTACATAATGATCATGTAGTCTGAGAAGTAATATTTTCCTCCTCAACTTACAGACAAAAGATAATTTGCTTGGATCGTTTGGGATCCTAATAGGTCACCGTGACTTGAGTCTCCCATGCTCCTGTGACTGTGTTCTATGACTGTGTGGGAGCTGGCTCTCCGTGTCAAAGGACCAGACACTAAGCAATGTTATTAGTGACTTTGTTTCTTTTAAAATTTAACTTTTAGTTATTTAATGTGTGTGCATAAATGTATGTGTATGGGCATGTGTGGGTCACTGCTCGTGTGGAGGCTGGAGGACAGCTCTCAGGGTCGAGTTCTCTCTTTTTACCATGTGGGGCCTGGGGAGTAAACTCACATCTTTAGGTTTGGCACCTTTACCCTCTGAACTACCTCACCTACTCTGACTTAATTTTTTTGTAGACATTATATATCATCAAGGTAGTTGTCTTTTAGACTCATCAAAATCCCTCCAAATGCACAAGGTAATATTCCATTAAAGCCAGAACACACAGTGCCAATCACAGGAGGCTAAAGTATGCTGTCACTGGGTGCAACATGCAGGAGCGGTGAGCCTCACTGCACATGTGTGAGTGCCTCTCACCTCCCAGCCTACGATGGACACCTGCCAGCGGGCGATCTTGTCGATGCTCTCCAGCTTGCGCTTTCGTTCATTGATCAAGCAGGCCACGTTCTTCATGGCTTCATAGGCTGCCTTTATATTGTTGTAATCGCTGCAAAAAAATGGGAAGTTCATTTTAATTGCAAGACACGAAGCTCACACATGAGGGCTGACAGAGTAACGTGCTCAGTCCTGGTTTGTATGCTAATGGTCTAGACGAGGAGGCACTGAGTAAGAGCCATTGTTCCCAGTGAATAGACCACAGTCTACACAGGTTAAGTGAGCCGAGGGGGGAACAGGATTCACAATTCTTTCGGAATAAGAATGTTGCTATTCATTTCCCAGAAATCACCATGAATGAAAGTAAATGCCACAGAAACCAAGTGTTAGTCATAGCAACTGTGAATTATTCTCATTAGTACAGAGAACTGTTCTTGATCTCTGCTTTGATTTCAACACAACCACTTCTGCTATATAAAGCTGCTTAAAAACCACTAGCCCCTTCGAAAGTAATTATCCGCATCAAGTCTCATCTTTTACTTGTTTAGGGAGGGACATGAAAGACCATGAGCCATACAGTCTGAAGGTCTTCCAGCAGAGGCCAGCCCAGCCTCTAAAACTGTCAAGTACAGAAAATCCTGAAATCAAAATCGAGATTTACACGGAGGCTAACACCATGCGTGGCCTGTGTAAGAAAATGTTACGCTCGGGTTTTGTTCAGTGGAAGTAATCTGGGGATGTGTAAACCAGCTATTCAGTCAACAGGCTGGAGCACTTAGCTTATGTGATGACACAGCAGGGACTCTGGTGGACTAAGTTAGATCTTCAACAGCCTTGAGAGCAGAGGCAGCGAGCCAAATACAGGTGCACTCCAGTCCTGGGAAGTCTGCACCATTGTCCACAAAGCAAGTCTTCCCAGGCCTATTCTCCAAGGCAGAGCAGGAAGCAAAGCAAACAAGACCTGCAACTGCCTGAGAAGTGGATGCCCTACGCAAAGGAAGGGGACAATGCTTTTCTGCTAAAAGTCTCCAAAGAAGGGCAGAATCAAAGGGGTTGTGTTGTTGTCTTTTGTTCTAGAATTTTTTTTCTGTTTTACAAAAGAAAGGAAGGAAGAAAGGAAGCAAAAAAAAGGAAGGAAGAAAAGAAAAGAAAAGAAAGGAAAGGAAAAGAAAAGAAGAAAAGAGCCAGCTGTGGTAGCACATGCCTTTAATCCCAGCACTTGGGCGACAGAGGCAGGCAGATCTCTGAGTTCAAAACCAACCTGGTCTATAGAGTGAGTTCCAGGACAGGCAGGGATATACAGAGAAACTCTGTCTGGAAAAAACAAACAACCAAAAAACCAAAAACCAAAACCAAAAAAAACAACAACAAAACCCAAAAAAACAAAAAACAAAACCCAAAAGAATTCTTTTGTTTTTCTATGTCTGGAAGTCATGGAGTATCTTCACATACTCTGTTAAACTGATAAACACTTGAAAACTTCCACGAAGCTCAGAGGCAGTGTAGCAATGCTACCACATTACCACCACCACCACCACCACCACCACCTGTCCCTGCCGGTCCAGGAGCTCCAGGCTGGCTGGTGCTTGGCTCCACGGTCCCTGGGCGGCCCCCGGCTTACTTACCCGTGCTCCTGTGTGGTGTACTTGAGCAGCTCAGCCAGCTGCAGTGGATATTTGCAGATCTTCTGCACAGGTGTGAGGAGGAAGCCGTCCAGGGCGATGTCGATCATCTGCTGGAGCAGGCGGCAGGCCTCGAAGAAGTGCCGGTACTTGCTGTGTTTCATGAGGTTGGACAGCTCCACACAGGCGCCCGGGTGGTTGTTGCAGTACTCAGAGTAGATGGCAAAGCCCTCTTGCTGGAATGGGGAAGGCAACCTCATCAGTCAATGGCTCTGAGCCGTCCATAGGGATACCCCTGGAGAAGAGGGGGACAGGCCAAGCCCCCAAGGGCAATCCAAGCTTGACAGCGGCTTTCCTGGCCGGTGGGGAGGGAGATCATTTGTGGTCTGGGGGTAGTGGCTATCGGGGCTCTCTCTACCACTGTGCTCAGTCAGCTCCTGAGCCTGCAGCCGGTACAGCAGAGGGGGCAGAGCAATGCTCTGAGGCTCGGATCAACATCCTCAGCCCCCGTCCTTTCCATTGATAAACTCTGCCTTGGAGGTACATGTGCTGCCGACGACACACTGCCTAACTCACAACCCTTGGGGCTAGTTTCCACGTGTTACACCTTCTCCAACTTCTCCACGTCCCTTCTCTCAAAGAGTCTCATCCTGAGGGGCAGCCACACTGCTTCCCTGACCTTGGAGCTATACTCTTTCCTCTGCCCACCAATCCTTCCCTCAGGACTGGGCAGATAGTGCTTTAAAAGCCCTGCCACTGGGTGCTAGTCTACATCCGTGGCCACCGCCATTCCTCCAGCTTCACGCGCTCACAACTGCCCTTCCTTCCTGTTTCCCCCATCCTACCTGGTGTGCCTGACTGAGCGTAAATGCAGCGGGCATCCCAACAAGTCCCCCTTTCCCTAGCGTGCAATTTCCCAGCCTACCCGCTAATTCTATGCACAGACACTACAGACCACTGCTCTTTCTTTGTTGGTATAACTAGCCTTCCCAGACTTCCTCTGAAAATACCCCTTTTTTAACAGGTCTCCTTGTCCTTGTATCCGGACCATCACCCGACAGGGCCTACCATGGCGATGACCAGCAGTTAAGACTCTTCTGTGTTTGAAGCCACCCACCTGTCTGCTCTTGTCCCACTTCTGCTCTCCTTGAGAGCCTCTCCCTAGCTGCTCCCCCACAGGACCAGGCTACTCCAGTAGCACAGGTCTTCAAGAAGATGCCCGGACAGCCAGGGACCCATCCTGCCTGCATTTCTAAGGAACCACCATACTTAGCACTTTAAGGTCCATCCACTCCTCCAGCTCTAGTCTCCTGCCTCAAGAAAACCACCAGGTCCAGCACCCAGGAAGTGAGGGGACATTGCTGCCATTGTTAGCACTACTAGAACTATTCTCTAAGCACAGCAATAAAATCTCCAAATCTTCCGTTGTCAGTTATAGTCAATCTAGTAGTAACTCCCAGTACCTCACGTCACCAGCAGAGGAACTCTGAGGTTGTGCTGCCATCTGCCTACGAGCATGCGACCCTGGATCACTCACTCTCACGGGAAGAAAACTATCTAGCTAATGGCAGTGCATGAGGCAAGGCAGAACCCTCTGGAATGTCTTTGGCGGAGGCATCTTTCTACGCTATTGTCTGACAGGATGTGATTAACGGAAGAACGGTGGTGACATACGTGCTCAAGAAAGCAGGATCCTATTTCACTCAAGTGAGGTTCCTCTTTGTTGTACTGTTTCTCAAGGTCTTTCAGAAACTTTCTTTGGAATTTGTAAATGTCTTCAATGTTTCCAAAAATAGTGGCTAGCTGCGCAACGGTGAACATTCCCGTGTGCTTACGACACTGTCGGATATAGCCCTGCAAAGGACAAGAGCAAATGGTTGTATTTGTTTAGAGACAGTTGAACAGTTTGTTGTTTCTGTTTGTGTTTTGGCCCACCGCCATAGCCTTGGCTGAATTTTAGTCTAATTTTAGGTCTCATACTATGTAGCTCAGGCTGGTCTCAAACTTGCAATCCTCCTGCCGTAGACTACCGTGTGCTGAGGTGGCAGGTGTGTGGCACCATTCCCAAGGTGGGGTGAATTTTAATGAGAGAGAATTATTTTCATCTCAGTGGGCTGAAGAGACAGTCACACATCTACAACTACAATTCACCAAAAAGTATTTTTTAAAAAACAAAATGGAAGTTAAGAGTTTCATGTGGCCAGCCTCCAAGTTTCCAGAGGTGAGTTTCAAACAGAAGAGTTTACAAACGCCACCACATGTATTGTGTGTACATGCGTTAGTGTTGGGTTGCAGTGCATGCGTGTTCATAGTTGTATGAGAGTCAGAGGCCAACCTCGGGTGTCCTTCCTCAAGTAGTGCTCTTTTAGTTTGTAACAGAGTCCTTACTAGCCTGGAACTCTCCAAGCAGATGAGGCTGGCTGGTCAAGGAGCCCCAGGGATCCACCAATCTCTACCTACCCACTGCCAGGTTTAGAGGTATGTGTCATATCTGGCTTCATATTGCCACACTTTCTAGGTTCTAACTTTTCTGGCCAGGATGATGAAGGCACTTAGTGTGTGAAGGCTTGCTACCTGAGTTAGTGTGGGTTTGGTTTATTAAATCACGGCAAAGACCCAAGATCGTCCACGCCACGGACTCCGTCATCACCTGCTTTCATTATATACCAGGGGTCTATATATGCTTGAGCTGAGGCCTATGCCTACTAAGAGGCCTAGGTAATGACTACTTCCCTATGCACATTATCAGAACTGTGCTCTGGCTTGGGAGAGTTAGTAATAGGAAGGAAAGGACACACATGCACATACAGTTACCTCTTAGCATTATATGCCTAAACAGAGCTGACCACTGAATAAAAGATAAACCACTGCCTTCTTATGTGTAGTGGAACATGTGAACATGCATGTGTGGTACAAGAGTGTGTGGAAAGGCTTGTCCATTCAGGTACACGTGATTTTAATCCTTTTTTTTTTTTTTTTTTTGGTTTTTCGAGACAGGATTTCTCTCTGTAGCCCTGGCTATACTGGAAGACCAGACTGGCCTCGAACTCAGAAATTCGCCTGCCTCTGCCTCCCCAGAACTGGGATTAAAGGCGTGTGCTACCACCGCCTGGCGTGATTTTAATCTTAATCACCTCTATACCTTTGTGTGTGTGTGTGTGTGTGTGTGTGTGTGTGTGTGTGTGTGTGTGTGTGTGTGTGTGTGTGTGTGTGTGAGAGAGAGAGAGAGAGAGAGAGAGAGAGAGAGAGAGAGAGAGAATGTCTCGCCAACAGGACCCACTGTTTTGGATAGATTGGTTGACCAGAGAGGCCATGGGATCTGTCCATCTCTGCCTCCCAGTGCTGGGGTTAGCCACACCCAGCTTTTATCCTAGATGGATGCTAGGGATCTGAACTCACATCCTCATGCATGTGCAGCAAGCCCCTAACCAACACAGATTCTAAGCTGAGGGGTCTCAGTTCCCTCATCTGCAACAGGCAACTGAGAAGATGTGTTCCCGGTGATAATGTTGAGAGGAGCTGAGCTGAGCCGGGTAACCAACAGGGCAGTCCACCATCCGTATTCCTCGATGCTCAGCCAGAAACTGTGACTCTAAAAACCACACATGTGGAGCAGGGAGGTGAGCAGCAGCAGGCCACGTTCACCTACGACAGAACAGGCTGCCCTGACGTAAGCCTGTCACTAGCACTGGGTGCTCACAGCTGAATAAGCAGTCAGCGACAGCTGAATCAGCACCCAGAGTGACGTAGCTCACATGATCCACAAAATGACAACCAGCCTGGGGGGTGGGGGAAGCAGCCTTGCAGCCCCTTTAACAAGCTGGGCGTGGTAGCCAGTGTCCATACTCCCAGCAATTCTTACACCGTCACACACTGTCTTTCCCTGACTCCCCACTATAAAGAGACTACCAATTATCACCGAAAGGACCTTGGCAATATCGCCAGGTAGGACCGTATTTCCCCCTGTGCGACAACCACCCAGCATCTTGCCTGAGATCCAATGAGATAGACGCACTGGCACTGACCTCGCAGATGTCCTTCAGGTGTTTGATATACACTCGCTCGGTGTTCATGATCTCCTGGATGACGTTGGTCCGCATCTGCTGCTGGCTCTCTGGGTGCTTGTGGCGGGCTTTGCCGGTGTCCTCATCCTGCTCCTCCCCACGGGAGCTGCTGCAGGTCTCGGGCAGCTCCTCCTGGTTGACTCGAAGCTGCAGGCCACACATAGGAGGCAGGGAGCTCAGGGGAAAGGAAGTGGTAGCAGGACCAAGGCAGAGACATCCCTGTCCTCGCTCTCTGTGCCGAGTTACCAAACCACAGCGCTCTCGATACGTGTTTGTGGGCAGAAGCAATGCCAAGTAGCTTATTGGCTTCCATTACTATTATTAAGATTTTGGGGGCTGGAGAGATGGCTCAGCGTTAAGAGCACTGACTGCTCTACTAGAGGTCCTGAGTTCAATTCCCAGCAACCACATGGTAGCTCACAACCATCTGTAATGAGATCCGATGCCCTCTTCTGGTGTGTTTGAAGACAGCTAGCTACAGTGTACTCATATACATAAAATAGATAAATCTTTAAGAAAAAAAAAGATTTTTACTCCAACTAGCCTTATTTCCTACAGGTCTGGCTTATGTGTATTAAACACAACGACAGAAGAACTGGACCTGGGTGAAGACTGAGATCTGCTGAAACTCTACTGCAATCCCCTGCCCATGAACACCCTCTGGACAGCTCAGAGGGCCACACTTACCCTAACAAAGCTTGCAGGGAACCAGGCCTCTTTATCTTCATTCCGGCCCCACCACCAGTCCTTGTTAGACGCTTCCAGAACCTGGATGACATCCCCAGCCTTGAAGCCCAGTTCCTGGTCATCCATGGTCACATGGTCCCACAGTGCTTCTGCACAGACCACGCTGCCATCACTGATGAGCTGAGATGGAGACAGAAGAGCATGGTTAGAATCCAGCAAAGTGGGCAGACGGAAAGGAGCCACATGCTCGGTATGTGTTCCAAGGGTGACTGACACATTCTACTCCGTCTGCAAAAATCTGTGCTAGCTAGGTCAACTGGTTGTATGAAATCAATGGAGGAAGACGGTATTAGGTAGGTGTTTGTAAAATGCTCTTAAAGGGCCACTCAGGTCAACTTTTAAAAGGTGTACACACATGCCGAATGTGGTAACACATATCTGTCATCCTGCCATGTAGGAGTTTGAGGCAGGGGCTCACAAGTTCAAGGCTAGTCTGGGTTGTGCAGGCGCCTCTTGGCTCACAATGGAGTCATATGCTAAGTCATCATAAACCATCCTAGCATGCATCCCTACACCTAGTCACTGTGCACTGTGCTGACTCAGCCTTTTCTAGTGGCACCCAGGACACCCTGAAGAGCTCGTCTAACAGGAAGTGCATCACATGATGAGATGTCTTGTGTCACCTAAGTCACTGAGCACTTACTGTAAGGGAAGGAGAACAGAACGGTCATTCGACACCACTAATCCCCAAATGATCCAAATCTAGCTTTCATGCAGTGGAAAAGACAGGAATCTGGAGCAGGGACAGTCACCTAACAAACTCAGTATTTGGAATCATCGCTTTACAAATGTCTTCTAAGCCACCACACTAGATGTCAGGGCTGCACAGTGGTTGAGTGACACCCTGGTGAGGTCATACCCCACATGCTCCACTCCAGAGTGTCAAGATGTGGAGAAGACCAGTACCCGCTAGGCTAAGTGCTTCTGGGGACAACTGTCAGAAACTTGCAGAGCTCAGTTACAGTCATGGCCCTGGACGATGACGGAAACTCAGTGTTGAAAAGCAGCCAGCAGAGTCCCAGGCTTCAGGAAAAGCTAGGTAAGGACTAACTAGACAGCCACAGCCCTGAGCACCGAGGATCTGGCATGTGTGGGATCCGAGTACCTCATTGATGGCCAGCTGTTCCCCTCCTGGCTGCAGGTACCGAGGGTTGGCCTGGCAGAGCTCCTCATAGCTGAAGTCTTCCTCACTACCATTGTCATCCACTAAGGCCGAAGACTCCGCACCTCCATCTGAAGAGACTGCAGGGGGAAAGCCAGAGAGGGCATGTTTAAATTACACCTGTAATCTCATCACTCGAGAGGCAGAGGTAGGAGGATCACAGCAAATCTGAGGCAGACATGGGATGCACAATGAGTTCCAGACCAGCCAGGGTTACAGAATAGGACATAGCTAAGCTAACAACCCCCACCACCAGTTTATATGGCAAAACAAGTGGTGCCGCTCCTCAAGGAACCGGTTATTTTATCTCACCCAGAGAAGAAAAGTGTTTCACAATCTCCACTGACACTCTAACTCTGAGGTGGCAGCTGGTGCCAACAGCAGCTGGGGTCCAGTGTCCCTGTGCCTCTGACGTAGAGCATTTCAGACACTGCCAACGGTGTTACTTTGTGATTCAAGGGAGAGGGAACTATTTATGATTTAGTAGGAATCCACCCCAGAGTGGATATAAAGAATACAGACAAATATGGGGGGTTCATAGCTATGATTCCTGAACCTGGGCTGAGGCAGGAGGATCGCCATGGCTTAGAGGCCAACCTAAATAAGGCTTTGTTTAAAAGGCAAAGGGACAGGAACAGAATAATGTTTTCAAGCAATGTGTTGATATTCTCGAGGAAGTGAAGAGTCAAAGAATTGCAACTCGAAACTCTCTTCTGTAGCCTGTGCAGGAACAACTGTGCAGCTGAGGTCAGGAGGTCTCCATGTGGTCAGATGGGCCACTCCTCCTCTCAGTCCGCCCATCCACAAGGAATGGTGGCTCAACATCCCAACAGGAAACTGTGGGCATCTTTACCAAACAGAAAGGAGTTTCAAAGATGAGGGCTTAACCGGGGTTAGTGAGGTCATGGATCTTTGAGAACCTAAAACCTCCACTCTACTAAACCAGCATAATCCCTAACTACGTCATAAATACTGGCCCTATGCCCACAAATAAATGCAGTCCTCACCCTTCATCAAGAAAACTTCTCTTCACACAGGCCCACTACATAAACCACAACCAATAGAAACACAGGGTCTTAGAGTCCCAGTCTATAAAAATACTCCCACACCTAAGGCTCAGAGAACATTCTGGAAGAGGGGTCAGAAGGATTGTAAGAGCCAGAGGATTGGGAGCCTGCTGTGAGACTGTGACTCCTAACAATAACCAAAGCTACATATCAAGCCCCAAACACAAGCCAAAAAGGACAAAAGAATGGATAAGTAAATGTGGGTGGGAGGGGAAACCCATAAGCTGTGCACAGAAGAGCCAAAGGCAACCGAGGGATGCTGAGAGCGGAGTTATCCAATACCAAATGGTCAGACCTTAAAACACACATACCAGGACCATGTACAGACTGAATAGACTGTAGTTATGTATTTAGGGACACACACACACACACACACACACACACACGCATGTATGTAACGATGAATGAACAAGTCATACATCTGAAGGAGTGGAAAGGGTATATGGGAGGGCAAAGGGAAGGGAATTAAAACACTCTCAAAAAATAATTAGTAAAAAAGGTGGGGGTGGTAGTTTGTTTAGAACACCTCAGTACACAGATATTCTTTTAGAACGATGGCTCCTCTCAGCATTGCTGAGTGCTAGAGACATACTGATTTAACCTCCCTCTGCTTCAGGAGCATGGACATCTCCAGTACCATTTTCTCGAGCAGGAGGTCTGCTGAGTGCTGGGTGACATGGGGAACACGAGGGACACTCATTTGCCTCACGGAGCCAAGACCAGGGCTGGTGAGCTGGAGCTCTGAGAGGAGCGAAGGGGCTCAGTGTCTGACACACAAGCCACACACGGCCTCAAAAGGCAGGAGGGAGGCTCCAGAGAGGAGAATACTGCTGAGAAAGGCTCTTCAGGAGAGGATGGGGGGAGGTACCACATCAGCCATGACACCGAGCTAGCCCTGGACTAGGTTTGCAAAGGGTAGCAAATCTGAAGCATCCATCACCTTTGACTCCATGATCCCTTTAATATAAAGCTTCGCCTCCAAAGGTTTCCATTAACTTACAACAGAGGTCGAAAACAATTCAAATCAAAATTCCCAGAAATAAACAGTCCCTATGTCTGCCTGCTGGCTTATATTTATGGTGCTACAGATAGACCCAGGGCTTTATGCCTACTAGACAAGTAGCCTTGAGCCCTACGGTATATGTTATTACCATTATATTTATCATTATTATTATTATTATTATTGTTGTTGTTGTTGTTCATCTGAACCTTGTGCATAGTCTACAAATTCAACATTATCAGAGGTATGGACAAGTATTTAAGTATAATCATAGTATATGTCAGGTTTGATCTGGGGTTTCATGTATTCACAAATGTATCTCCTGTGGCCAGGGGCTTCTGGGCATGGGGTGAGGATAGCAGGGGAGGCAGGAGACTCCCAGGGCCATAGAAAGCCACGACTGCTCTTTCTGTGTGTGGTTTTGATGACCGGTCTCACTACATAGTCCAGGCTGATCTTGAATTCACATCCCTGTGCCACGGCCAAGGGCTAGGTCACAGGAATGTGATACCAATTGGCTTCTTTCTGAGTTTGAAATCAGGGTGTAATGAGCTTGTAATCCAGTGTCCTCTTACACTGTAGGCTTCAGAAAATAACATTTGCAGAATGTGACAGGGCAGGACTGAAGGACTCCGGTACAACAGGAAGGGAAGCGGCGGGCTGCTGCAGTGAATGGGCAACAAGGTCCCACCCTGGAAAGCTGAGCAGGACGAGAGTCCGAGGGTGACCGATGTCAATGACCGACGTCATTCTCAAGCTGGGTACGAGGAGGATGAGTCAGCAAGGTTCTGGAGGGACTGGTAAAAGGACAGCACAGGAAGAAGCAGTGGGGTGGCCTGGACGCTCCTCTGCTGTAGCTACCCACTCTGGGCTGCCCAACCCCATGAGCCTAAGCTCTACTCAGTTTCTCCCAGTGGCATGTGACCTGGCTGGGTACGCTCATAAGCCCATGTCTTCTTGTCTCATCCCCTGGGGTCGGGGTTCCCTGACCCCTGCAAGCCTCACAGTGTTGTTGTAGGGACTCCGCTTTCAGAGCTCTCCTGTCACTCCTGAGCGTGCACTCCTGTGCCCGGCTGTACACCGGTGTAGTCAAGGGTCTGGATACCGACAAGTCCATGAATCTTGGACAAGCGCATGGGAACTCAGGCCCACGGTGGCTGCTGGCTGCCTGCAGTGTTCAGTCCCTTCTCCCACCCCAAGCCTCGGCTCCCATCCCTGACTGCAATCAGGCAAGCTCTGGCTATAGTGTAGTGAGCTGCCTTGAAAGTGCCTTAGGGAGTGAGCCAAGAAGTTCCTGAACTTGAACCCGATAGCCCAGATGCACAGGAACACTCTCAGGAGCTCCTACACTGACCTGAATCTGGTTATCTCTAGGGAAAGGGCAGCCAGGAGGGCAGGGGTAGCCATACGGGTACACCTGTGACAGCAGTCCTCAGCACCTACAAGCTCCCCCTCTCCCTCTTTTCAGGGATGCAGGGCTGGAGGATGTAACATCTTGAGGAAGCTGGGCCTCAGCAGTCTGAGAATTACCATACACTCTCTTCCTTTAAATAGTAGCTTCCATGCCCCTTCTGTGGTCACAGGCCTTGCAGGTGCAGAACTGAAGGCTCCTTATGACGTACATGGTCTATGACACATTCCTAGGGTATGTGTACGGGATGTTGACAGAGGAAGTCTTCAGGAAATAAGAGATATTCTGTATGCATAAGTTGGCTGTCTCAGGCACCAGGAAAAGCACTAACGATAAAAGCCTTTATGAACTGGGGGGAGGCAGAGGGGAGCGAAGGGGAGGCTTGTAGTGGAAGCAGCAGCCTGAGTGAGGCCTGGTGCCCTGCCTGGGTTTACAGCTAAAAGGTTCTAATGATTGTGGGTGAGTAGAGACTAGACAGACCCTGGGTCTGGCTGGGGCCCAGAGCTGCAGGAATCTTTGGATGTCAGCCAACAGCAACCTGGCACTGCCCAGCACCACTGGCATTTCTCCTTATCACATTTCAGCTATGGCTGAGCCAGACTGAAAGAAAAGAAAAGCATTGGGGCCTCTCAGAGCAAAACCCTGAAAATGACACTTTTCCCTCAAAGAACCACTGAACAATGTTGGCCCAGTGAGGACTCTGTCACCTGATCTGCCCGTTGCTGGGAAAAATCAGCCTTAAAAAAAAAAAGCCAGTAGTTATCTACAATCCATAATTCACATTAGTGAAATATAAAGAATTCACTGGGGAAGTGCCAGACCTCACGGGACGGGGTCGCAAAGTGACAAATGACAAGTGACCTGAGCTGATGCAAATGCTTACGAGAATGAGGTGTGACATGGGGCAGATTCAACACCACAGTGAGCTCTTGCTGAGCACCGCAGAAGCAGGGTGGCTTCCATTAGGCCAGGCTCACTGACTGAGCTCCCCACCGGCTAACTGGGGTGGACGTGGCTAGGGGCAGAAGGCTACCGTAAAGACGAAGTGAGGGCAGCACGAACCTTCCTGCATCGATCACGACACAGGTACCAAGTGCAAGACAGGTGTGAGTGTGTGTCACTAATTCCCAGGTTGCTGTGCTGGCTTCACTTTCCGGCTAAAGAACCCTGGGCAAAGAAAGGCACCTGACCCCTTTCAAATTCAGTCCTGCCAACTGTAATAGGAACAGGTTTTCATGTTTCCTATACTCAAGGTCATTCTTCCTCCCTGGCGTTTCAAGGCCTACCTGAACTATACCTTCTCTTCCAAAGAGGATAAGAGCCCAGCCAGTTCCTACAGATCAACACTTAAGTCTGGGCCCCCCTAACAGGCCCACTCAGCTACCCCTTGTTGTCCTTCCTGCCCCACCCCACCCAATACCTATGGTTTGTATGTACCTAGGCAGCTATTAGATCACTCCTAATTCAAACTGCATCACAGCTCATCAGCCTCAGGGGAGAGTCAAAGCCCCGAGATCCTCTACACACCATCTCACCATGGTTCTGATGGTGTCCTGATGCTCCTACATGACATCCTTCCTCAGACAAAACTCATGCTTCTCGACCATTCCATTTAAAAGCCACATCTTCAGAAAGAGGAAGAAGGATTGCCATAAGTTCAAGGCCAATCACACACTGGCTAAGTATAGAGACCCTGTCTCAATCAATCAATCAATCAATCAATCAAAATAACTAAATGCATTCTAAAATGAAACCGGGGGCTGGCAAGATGGCTCAGTGGTAAAGACGCCCACAGTCAGGCCCGAGGACTTGCGTTCTATCTCCAGGACTCACATGGCAGAAACGTAGAACAGATTCCTACTAGCCATCCCCCTGACCTCCAGATGGGCATGCTTAAATGATTTTTAAGAAAACGTATAGAAGTGCAGACTATTCTTTTCCTGGGCACTGTGTGGTGGGACCTCAATGGAATGTTCCTCTCCGTCTACTCCAGGGCAGCACTGGCCATCTCTGGATGCCAATTACAGGTAACAAGACAGAAAATCTCTGTGTGAGACAGGAGACGTGGGCTGATGATAACAGGCTGTTCTGGGAGTGGCAGTAACTGCTAGGCCCCTGTTCCTTGTAGGCTTTGCCTCTCCCAGCGAGGTCTAACAGCCTCCCAAGCTTGTCTCTATTCTTTGCCTTCTGTGGCCTTAAAGCTATGATTTTAAGTACCCCCGAAACCTAAGGACTCCCAGTTCCCAGGGGAGAGATGGATGCTTTGTTTCTGCATGCTCAGCACCTCACGTAAACACCTGCTGCAGAAAACACACCCAGTGCCTTCCAACGAGGACACGAACTGCCAGCAGGGAAGCAAGGTTCCAAGGGGTGACATAACTGTATGACACCGTGCCAGGCCAGGCCAAGATGGACACCAGGTCTCCTTAGCTCGAATCCCAGCACCCACCTCAGATTATGGCCAGAAAAGTCCGCATCTCACTCCCCAGCCGTGCCCTATGCTGCTTCTACAGAAACTCAGAATCCTGGTCTCAGGGGTTTTACAAAAGCTCCACCGTGCCGCCCCCACCCTCCCAACATCCAAGGCCTCCTTGGCTGACTTCATTCTGCTTCAGTGGTACAACCGGTGCCAGACACTTGCAGTAAACGATTTTCATCTGAGCTGAACGCTGCTAATGGGGAAAGAGCAACTGAAACCCCTGGTGTGTGCCTGGAGGATACCAAAGCCTACTCCGGCCTCTGGGGGGGGGGGAACCTCTTCCCCGAGGCCCTGTCCTCTGCAGCCACTTCCTACCAGCTACACAAGGCTCCAAATTCCTCTGCTATCCATGGGAGTTTAATAAAAGCGACTTGTTAACCTACAGTGATTTTGGGTAATAAAGAACTAATATAACTTCTCAAAATGTACTTCCACAAACCCAAGAGAAATAAGTATATATGTAAAAAGAGAATTGGTTGTTTTGAGACAGTCTCACTATGTAGCCCAGGCTCCCTGCCTCTATCTCGCCCTTTCTCTCCAATGCTGGGATTATGCGTATATATCTCCATAAACAGCCAAACGTGTAATTTTTTTCTTTTTCTTCTAATTTTTAATTTCCATTTATTTATTTATTTATTTTGGTTTTTTCAAGACAGGGTTTCTCTGTATAGCCCTGGCTGGCCTCGAAACCAGAAATCTGCCTGTCTCTGCCTCCCAAGTACTGGGATTAAAGGCGTGTGCCACCACCGCCCGCTCTTATTCTAATTTTTTAAAACCCCAGCGTAAGTCCTTTTTAAAGCACAGTTGAGTAGTATTAGGTTTACTCCACAGCTGGGCTTGGACCTCCAGAACTCTTTCATCTTGCAAAAACGAAGCCCTGCGCAAACACTAACTTCCTTTCCTTCTTCTCTCCCCTGCCTACTCCTTGCCAACCACGACTCTATTTCCTGTTTCTGTAAGCATTTCAGACGGCTGATGTCCAGACCATGTCGCCTCAGCCTTGCTGTGACAAGTGTTTCACTCGGCACAATACACTCATGGTCCTTCCGTGTTGCCCAAGTCAGAGTTCCCTCTGTCTTAAGGCTGTGTGCACTACCCTCTCTGTCCCCCCTCCCCCTCCACATGTCTGCTTCCATGTGCTGAGCACACCAGGTACTCCCACCTCTTGGCCATCTGTAAAAAGAGAATTGGTTGTTTTGTAGCCCAGGCTCCCTCCATCTCGCCCTTTCTCTCCAATGCTGGGATTATGTGTATACATCCCCATAAACAGCCAAATGTGTGATTTTTTTTCTTTTTCTTCTAATTTTTTATTTTCAATTATTTATTTATTTTGTTTTTTTTTTTCAAGACAGGGTTTCTCTTGAAACGCCTTGAAGGCCCCGCTTTTGGTTCTTTGGGTTCTGAACTCGATCAGGATAGTGGTGATGTTGCTCGTTCTGTTAAGATTTTGGGAGTTTGCATATTGCTTTCCAAGGTGGACACATCATTTTATAACCCCACTGCCAATGCACAAGGGCCCAGCTACCTATAGGGTTTCTTTTGTTGAAAATTACAAGTATGGAAAAGACACTTTTTCTCTTTGTGACATTCCTTTTTTGTTAATTAAAAACATAGTTACATCACTTCCCACACCCTCTAATCCTTCCCAGGCCCCAACTTCCTCTCAAACTCATGGCCTTCTTCTTTAATTATTATTACACACACACACACACACACACACACACACACACACACACACACACACACACGAATAAATACATAAATACAACCTGCTAAGTCTGTTTAGGATTGCTCCTGTGCACTGACCACAGGGCTCTCAGCCTGGTATTGTGTAACCGTTTCGGAGCTCATTCCTGGGAAAGACTTCTCCCTCTCTCAGCAAAATGATCCTGTACACACGGAGAGGGGGGCGCTCAAAATCAAAGTCACTTTAAGATCTCAGACTCTTAGGTCCCATCCACTACAAGAACAGACAAGTTATATTTCTAAGTACTTGCTAACTAAAGCTTTAGCCAAAATCAGGAAGGACTCCCCTTATCTTCTCTTTTCAGTATTTTGAACAGCTGGGGATTGAACTCAGGGCCTTGAGTAAGCTAGGAGAGTCCCTCCCTACCTTACCTTCTGTCAGATCTGTGTGCTGAGGTCAGCATGTACCTCAGGCTAGAGACAATGCTAGCAAGAGCCCACCAGCTTCAGATACACAACACAGTGGGTTCAGCACGCTCCGGTTAGACCACCATGGTAAGCCAGCACTGTTTCTCTGGGGTACCATTCTGCATGTTCAATCCCCCTGTCCCTTTCACAATGGCCTCTAGAAGTTTGTTCTGAAAGACATCTTCTAACTTCCAAGTTTGTTACTTTGTTGGATGAAGTTAACAACCCTCCATCAGACATCTGAGAAACTCCAGCCAGATAGGACCGACCCCAGGAACGGGTGCCGAGGGCTGTGTGCTACCTAGGGAGAATGGGCCGGTGTCTAGGCTTGTGAGGTCACTGGCTAGCAGGACTGCTATAAATACGATCAGCAGACCATCTTCTCTGAACTCAGACGTCACAGTTCTGAGGGAGCATCTAATTCTAAAGGCGAGCTTGATGACAAGAAATGACCTTGCATACTGGAAGCATGCTTTGTACCCCCTTCCTGGCTATCCTCTGCAAAACAAGTGTCCTGTCCCCTCCCCCACCCCTGCTCCCTCCCAACCCCCACGTCCATCCGCTGCGGCTTTCTTCTCCAAACAAACCAGTCTCTTTCTTGCTGGCTTATTGTGGCAAAGTGACAGGGCTTAAAAGCACTGAACTGCAGAGTCCCAGTGAGGCCACCTTGGGAAAGCCATGATCTCTGAGCCTTTTGCTTTCTCTTGTGTAACTGAGAAAAACACCCCTGACCCGCACTGTCTGAGGCGGATGTGGAGCAAGGTGAGAAGAAGAGCCCAGCCTTTCAGCTAGTGTTCAGGGCTGGGCCTGGAGGTGGCACAGCTGGGAAGGGCTGGGCTGTCACCCACAGACTTGCTAATGCACAGTGCCCTTTCCCTGCCGGGCTCCCTCTGATGGGGATTTCCCCAAGGCTTTGTTTGGGGGAAATTCCCTTGCTTAGAGTCTGTTAAAAACATACATTTCAGAAACTCTCCTGCTGCTCACTACACTTCCTCCAGTCTGAGATAAACTATTCCAGCTTCAAAAGCGGAAATGGCCTCACAGGCCGGCAGCTGTGGTTAAGGCTGATGGTGGGCCCAGCCCCTTAGCCCAGAAAGCCACCCTTAGGCCACCTCCTTCCCCACAGAGGGAACCAGCAATGCCCACACAGCTGCAGGCATGCCTTACCCACTCTTCTCCAGGGGTCCCCCAACACTCAAGGGCATGGCTCCCTGCCACATTGGAGAAGGCTTAGAAAAGTGAAAATCCCACCTTATTACCGGCCACTGAGCCAGGACTGAGCTGAGAGGTGTTTCCAAAAGCCTCTCAGATGGCTTTGGTGTCAGACAGAATTGAGGCAGTGGGCCTTCAGGTTAACCTCACACGGTAGCACACCCACGAACCTGCTCTACAATGTGTGTCTATGGCCTGACCCCGCACACCACGCCACGCCACGCCACGCCACGCCACGCCACGCCACACCACAGGTTATACAGCAATGGAAGGCTCTGCTGCTGAGGACTGCTCCTGGTTCCTGTTCCGAAGGGAGACATTTTGCTCCCTCCCTCCTCAAGAGCTCAGCGTTCTGCACTATTCTTAAAGGCCAACTGTCTCTTTGTTAGTAGATGGTTCCCTGATTTCCTAGCTGTCTCTCATCTATGCTTTGATCCCCTACGATAACCACATGCTAGAAGCAGAGGCTTTTCCTCTTTTAAAATACCACATACACACCTGGTTTATTTATCATTCTAAACCCTATTACTTACTGCTATTCTATTTCGGTTAGTTACGTCCATGACTATGTCCCACAGACGTTAAGGACAGGGATTCATCTGTGAGCCCCTGTGTGCTGCAGACTGAACTAAATGAAGCACGAGACGCCGTTCACAGTGGAATATAAACTATAGCTATCATGTCCTGCTGCCTTGAAACCCATTCTTCAAAAATAGTTCTCTTTGCATCTACAGACCAACAATAAGACTCAAACAGACCCTAGAAATAGTCACCCTGGTTGATTATCCTCTATAATGTCTAAGGTTCTTTAAAAAGAACAATTCTCCACCTGCAGCTCTCAGGAGCTCTCGACGAGTGCCTGGCTGTCCAGAGCTGACAGGAGGGAGAAGCAGCACACCCGAGCCTAATCATTACAAACTTCGAGAAGAGGGTCCATTTTTCTATGGACGGCTCGATAGGCCTTCAATGTCATTAAAGCTACCAATGAGTACTCTCCCCCCAGTGTACCCAGCTCGCCTGGAGTTCTGCCATGCTCCCTCAGGATCACTGTGCTCATCTGTAAACTGACCAGACAGGAGGAGTTGGGATGGGAAGCCTGGGCAGCTGGCACACCAGGGTAACCATCCCTGGGCCAGCAGCCAGGAGGAATCTGGCCACTCTCTGCCCTGTAACAAGCAGGTCTTGAGTTCAAATCCCAGCAACCACATGGTGGCTCACAACCACCTGTAATGAGATCTGACGCCCTGTTCTGGAGAATCTGAAGACAGCAACAGTGTACTTAACTTAATAATTATAACAATAAATAAATCTTTGGGCCGGAGCGAGTTGGGCCGACCTGAGCGAGCAGAGGTCCTAAATTCAAATCCCAACAACCAGATGAAGGCTCATAACTATCTGTACAGCTACAGTGTATGATCATATACATAAAATAAATAAAGAAAATCTTTTTTAAAAAGAGAAAAAAAGAAGAAAAAACCCTGGAAATTAAATCATGGGGGGGGGGGTCACATCTACTGCTCCTGAATAGCAAAAGCATCCAGCAGCTGATTCTGGGGTTCATTCCCCTTTCCTGCCCTCTCAGAATGCCCTGTGCAGGAATCTGCCAACGGGGGCTTCCATTATTTTGGACAATTATTATTACAAGGCATCACACCAGTTGCCACGATTTTACTCGTGCTCGTGCACAGTATGCCAAGACTCTGAGACGGTTCTTGGGAGCTCATGGCTCGAGTGAAGTCACAGGAGAAGGGAGTGAAGCAGGTGAACCAGCAAGTGAACCAGCTATCTGGCTGGCGATCGGCCCCTCCACAGTGGCACGGCAGAGGAGTACCAACAGCTAGACTGGTCACAGAGGCTAGGTACCCATCCATTCATTCCCCAAAGGACAAGCCTTCATGAAAGACTCTGGAGTACTACACATGGGGTAGCATGTGGAGAGCACTCTTCTTAACATGCAAGCCATGGTGAAGGAGGCTGTGGGAAGATAGGACCACCATCCCTTATTCTGCCTGTCCCTCCCTCCTGGCTTTACTCTGCCATGTCACATCTGATGGCGCTGTGACTGAGCTCTTCATTCACACTAGTCTTGCTGGATAGTCTGCCAGAGACAGAAGCCATATCTATATCCCTGTCCTGTCTCGGCCGGCAAACAAAGCTATCCAAACAAGGAAGAAAGCAACCACTACGAATAGCTTCACTGCCGCCAGCCAGCCGCCAGCCGGCTGGGCCTTCCTTCAAGCTGTCAACTACAATTCCCATTCATCCCAGCCCAGGGTTCTGGCATCTATTTAAGGCAAGACCAAAGACAAGATCTGTTTTTAGAGCATCTGCAGGAGGGGAGAATTCTTCCTGTGAAGTTCCCCTCCCGCTCTTATTTCCTTAGGAGTGCATGGTTGTAGTTTGTAACTTCCTAGAATAACAGTACTTGCACATTTAGAGTCTGGTCTGGTTACCAATGAAAGAAATATCAGTAAGATGAGATGAACGTAATGCACAAACTGAACTAGGCCAGATTACTTTCCAAACAGTAAGAATTTAAAACCAATTCTCAGCTTTGGCTCTTCCCCCTCCCCCTAGCACAGAAGGGAGCGCTTGTATACCTTTTCACACAGGCTCACAAGTTATCTCCTTTTTAGAGAAAGAGATTTCACCAAACATTAAACAGCCCCTGTAACAATCACAGTTAGCAAACACCCGATCCCAACTCTCACAAGAGGCGGTCCTCACCTGCTCCTTACCATTTATTCTGACTGCCCTGTCATACCCAAGATCAATTTCTCTGATGGACCCTCTCATGGGAGAAATGAAATTCCCCATTTTCCTCCCAGGTACACTCACACCAGATTAGAGAGATGGGGGGGGGGGGGAGCGGAGGAGGAGGAAGAATGTAGAAAGAGAGCAGTCAGCGAGGCTGCCCACAGGAGAATCGCACACATACCCACATGAAGGCTTTCCAGACTCCAGAATCTTGCTATTTCTCCTCTAGCTACCATCCTTCTGTTTAAACACACACACAGCAGGTTGAGGGTGTGACCAAGGAAGCCGGTCTTCAGCTCATCCTGGAGGGTGGCTGGCTAGTCAGGCTGGCAGCTGTGGGAACTCTTGACTGCTGTGTGCTCTCCAGGCCAGAGCTGCCCAGAAACTAACAGCCTGCTGCCCGCCCGCCCGCCAGCCCGTGACTCAGGCTTAGTCTAGTCACTCCAGCGACATCACCACGCGCTGACTTTTGGGAGGAAATTCTAAACGAACGCAAATCCACTGAGCGCGGCTCAGTCCCAGTGATGGAAAAGTGCCGCTCTTCACGCCAACCCCCAGGGCTGCTCTTACCCTGCAGAGCACTTTCCCAAAGCTGTTTGTTTCAGAAAAAGGAAAGTGCAGAGTCGCTGGGTTTGGAAACGGAGTTAGGATTTCACAGCATGGAATGCCAAAAATCTGAGTTATGGTGCTCCACAACACTAACTATAATTTATGGAATCACTAAAGAAGGGACTTTTGTTTAAAAAAAATGTGTAAAAACTGCAAACCGATGAAGACAAGACACGTAATAAGTATGTGTATGCTTTATGAAAGTAATACTTGTATCCGCTACTAGGTAAAATACGGGCTTTGTTGTAAAGGCAGTCCCATTAAATAATGGCGTGAGTTACTTTTAACTCCGCCATGCTTTTCTGTATTTCCCAAATAAGCAATTTGCAGGCTACTCTTTTGCACTTCGACACGGCTGTCAACAGTGTGCTTCCTTCACGTCTTCTAGACAGGAAGTCACTGTCTTTTAAACTTTATGAATAACGAGCTAATATGCACAAAACCACTGGTCGTGTGACCATCCTCAACATATGAGTTAAAAAAAGGGTTTTATAAAGGCGGCCGGTAAAATACAGCGGCAATTGTGACCTTGTGTTCCAAAACCCGAGGGAAGTCACCTCACCGCTGCTGTCTTCACTAGAGTAGAGCAAGTTTCCACCTGGCTTCTGCTTCCTCACACGCTGAGGAGGGGCGGCCGGGAACTCAGGACCCTCTCCTGGTTGTCTGCAAGATTTGACCCAGTGTGGGCAGCACCTGGGCCATCACCCTGGTTACTGATAAAGGTTAGCTGTCCTGGACCACAGCAGCTTGTAAATACCTAGGGACCCTAGAACCATCAAGTTCCCTGCAGAGTCACAGCATCAAGCTAGATCAGGTGGTGCATGTCTATAAACCCTGCACTCTGGAGAACAGTGAGTCCAAAGCTAGCCTGCATTTGTGGTAGTGAGATCTTACCTCAAAATAAATCAGTCCAACAGTACCAAAGCTTAGGGTACAGCTCAGTGCTAAGTGGGGCTGACCAAGGTTAAGGCTGTGGGTTTAATCACCAGTAAAACACACACACACACACACACACACACACACACACACACACACACACACAGGGAGGGTGAGGGTGGGGGAACTAGAAGGGGGCAGAGTCGTGGCTTACACAGGGTCATCTTCAGACACATAGTGATTTAGACACCATCCTGGACTGATAGAAACCCTACCTCAAAAATAAATATATAGGGCTGGAGAGATGGCTCAGCAGTTAAGAGCACTGGCTGTTCTCCCACAAAGGACCTGGGTTCAATTCCCAGCACCATATGGCAGCTCATAACTGTGCAATTCCAGTTCCAAGGAATCTTACACCCTCACACTGACATACATGCAGGCAGAACACCAATGTACACAAAATAAATAATAAATTGTTAAAATCAAACAAATATCAACAAAATCCGGTATCATGCAGGCCATTGCTCTGGTCACATGATAGATACATTTGATCATATAATCAGGAGAGCAGGAGAGCCCTCATCTGGTGCTAGCAGCTTGGCACTGAAACTCCTGGCCTCCAGAACAACTGGAAATACACTTCATTTAATTAAAAACCAGACAAGGGGCTTGAGACCTGGATCAGTGGTCCAGAGAATGGGTTGCTTTCCCTGGTAACCAGGTATAATTCCCAGCATCCACATGGTGTCTCACAACCATCTGTAACTCCAGGACCAGGGATCTGATGTCCTCTTGGGCATCCTTGGATATCATGGGTACATGTGGTTAACAGACAAAATACCCACACACATGAAAACAAAACAAAATAAGCAACCTAAAATAAAGGCGAAACAGACATAAACCAAGTCAGTTTCAAATCTTTCCTTTTAAAGTGACTTGAGACTGGAAGCAGTGTGGCTCAGGGATGGAGAACTTGCTTTGCATGTGTGAGGCCCAGGGTTTGGGAGTAAGTCTCAGACCAAGCTATGAGAGACCCCGTCTCAAAAATAAAGTGAAGAGAATGAGGAAGAAATCCAGTGTTGGTTTCTGGCCTCCCCACATGCACACACACTTACACATGCTAAGGGGAAGAAACTATCACAGAACAAACTGGTTTGACTTTAGGGCTTTTAAAAAACATTTGAGGATTACAGCCTACATTTGCCGGTACAAAAAAACAAAAAACAAAAAAACAAAAAACCAAAACCCTCAAGCAGGGTGAAAATTAAAGTCTTGTCCTTTTGGGTTGGAGAGATGGCTCAGAGGTTAAGAGTACCAACTGCTTTTCCAGAGGTCCTGAGTTCAATTCCCAGCAACCACATGGTAGCTCATAAACATCTGTAATGAGATCTGATGAACTCTCCTGGTGTGTCTGAATACAGCTACAATGTATTCATATAAAAGAAAGAAAGAAAGAAAGAAAGAAAGAAAGAAAGAAAGAAAGGAAGGAAGGAAGGAAGGAAGGAAGGAAGGAAGGAAGGAAGGAAGAAAGAAAGAAAGAAAGAAAGAAAGAAAGAAAGAAAGAAAGAAAGAAAGAAAGAAAGAAAGTCAGTCTTGTCCTTCCAAAGAAACTTGTTCCTTTGGATATTTACTATAGCAGACAACACAGGACACCAAGTCAAGAAGTAACTCCTAAGAAATGGATTCGCAAATCACATACTGATAGCAAACACTTAGTAAGCTAGGAGAAAGTCAGCCAGGCATGGTGGCACAGGCCTTGTTTGAACGCTCAGGTCACTAGTTGCTTTGGGGGAAGGTTTAGTAGGTGCCATCCTGCTGATGGAATGTGTCACTGCAGGTGGGCTCTCAGAGTACAGAGTCTCACCTGTTTCCGGTTGGCTCTCTCTGCTTCGTGTTTGTGTTGGTACCTCAGCCTCCTACTCCTACTGACCGGACTCGCGCTTGAGGCGATGTCTCTCCACAGTGACTGGACTCACCCTTCTGGCACCATAAGCCAAATAAACTCTTCCCACTGAGTTGCCTTGTTCACGGTCTGTTATCAAGTTACAGAAAACAAACTAATATAGAAAGTTGGACAGGAAAGTGGGCTGCTGATGTGAGGAAGAAGCTAGCCACGATATTTTCGGGAGGATGTCGAACTAAAAAAGTGGTTGAATGCCGTGAGCCATGCTTCCTGCGAGCAGGAAGACTTCAGTGTTGAGAGCGATGTAGATGACGGAGCCAAGAAGCCCAAGGCTCTTCAATGGAAAGAGGAAAGGTGTCCTCAGGCAAGACCCCATCCAACTAAATTTCCAAACTGAAAAAGAACCTAAGAGAGGCAAACTGAAAGATAGATATCTTCGAGACCAAAAGTGTAAGAAGTCGCTGCTAATGAGGTTCAAGTGGGGGCAGGGTCCATTCCAAGTGGCAGCCAAACTTAGCAGTGTTGTCCACATGGTGGTGGTTTCAGAGGCATGAAGGGTTTAAGAGTGAAGGCCATTGATTCTTCATCCTCGGTTTCAGAGAGCCATGTAAGAAAGGCTTGTGCGTGAAGGTAGAGAGGGTGGGAAGCTGTCAGAGGCTATTGTATGAAGCTGAGGAAAGGAAGCCTGGTGTGCAGCGGAGGGAGACTCCAGATGTTGAAGATGCCGGAGTTGTGAGACATCTGCAGGAGAGAGCTACACACAGGGTGTGAAACCAGCCAGAGAGGGAGGGGGAGGGGGAGAGGAAGGGGGGAGGGGGAGAGGAAGACGGAGAAATGGGGAGACACGGAGACAGAGACTGTAGGTAACAAAGCTGGAGGGGCACAGACATCTAAAGCCTTTGACACCAGACATGGAGCTACAGACTTTGGTATTTGTTTTGCTGGATTTCAGTCTTGCTATGGTCCAGTCTTTGCCCACGACGATGTCCCCATTCCTCACTTTTGGAATGGTAATATGTATTCTGTGGCATTCATTATATGTTGAAGTATGTAATTTCCTTTTTGATCTGAGTAGAGGGTGTATTTATGAGATGGCTTCAGTCTCAGAGGAGACTTTGGACTTTTACAAAAGCTCCGAGATTGTGAAAGACAGTGAGAGATCTTGAAGTTGGCTTAAAAGCACATTGCATTATATGATTATAGGGGTGAGGGAGTGGAACATAGTGGTTAACATAAGAAATGTCTCCCAGGGGCTCAGGCATTTAAATACCAGCCCAAATTTATTCAAAATAAATAAATGAAAGTAAAATTGTAGAAAAGATGCTGGCTTAAAGTAGCTCTCACCTATAATTACAGCATGAGAGAAGTCTGAGGCAGGGGGACTGCCTTAAGTTATAGGTGAAGGATACACTTGACCTCTTTCTTTATCACCTTTTCAGTGTCTCTCCAGTTACTTAAAACCCTATCCCTATGTGATCTGGATCGAGTGCCAGTACTACTCCAGACTTCTTCAGTGGGACAGCTGAGCTAGGCTGAAGTCCCTGAGCACACATACTCGGGCCTTGCATTCTCTCTCTATAAGATCAAAGCAGTCATTGGGACCATGATGACTGGTGTGTGTGTGTGTGTGTGTGTGTGTGTCCTTCCTAGGGTGTTTAATATTCTCTATTCTTTAAAAATCTCTTTCTGAAACTTGGAAATTAAACACGTTCTTCTGAGATGGTTCTCCCTTCTAATTCTACTTTACAATGGCTGGAACAAACACTAGACATAAAACAGAGACTGTTTGAACTGCTAGAAGATGGGAAGCTATGTATGAGTTTGCTGCAAAGTGTTCAATTCTGGGCTGGACACAGGTGCATGCTTATAATCCCAGCACTGGGGAGGCTGGCGCAGGAGTGAGGGTTCAGGCCGGTCTGGGTTACATACATAGCAAGACCCTGCACCTTATAAAAAATAATAAAAAGTTAAAATCTTTATCATGTTTTTCTGAGACAGAGATAGAACACTCTGTTCCTTTTTAAAACCCTTGATTATGGGCAATGATAAGCCACGAAATACCAACTGGGAGCGGCTACTAGAGCCCACATAATCTCAGTCTAGAAGCAGCAGGCTTCGGGCAGTTATGGCCTGCTCCTAATCAGCTCTTTGAATGGAAACAGCACAATTTCTGGATTCCTCGGACTCTGTGGAATCCACACTATCTCCCAACTGGGGACGGCATTCTACTATCCGGTCTGAGCAGCCAGCAAAGCACTAACACCAAGGATGTGCCTGCAGATAAGTAAATGGATTCATCCTCTTTTATAAGTTAAGTACAGCCAATACCATACATAATCCCTTGGTATGCAGTATAATGCCGGCAGGGAAAGGGATGATGTGCTAGGACACGTGACCTCTACGCTCGACAAAGCTGGGGTCACCTGCAGCCTTAACCAACTGTTTTTACAGCCTGGTTACTGTCACCCTCTTTAGACACTAAGCAACTCAGATCAGATTTCCTATCCACCACCCCCCCCAAACTTGACACAGTTTATACTCTGGAGTCTGGGCTAGCTTTGAATTTGTGGCAGTTCTGTCATGGTATTCTAATGTCTGGAATTATAGGTGTAAACCACCCTGTCTGGCTAGGACTGTCCAAGAAAACTTTTGAAAAAGTGGCATAAAGGAAGTGCAGGAAAGGGCTGTGCAAGGAGAGGCAGGCTGTAACTCCAGCAGGGTGGGTATGGAGGGGTATGCTGTAACCCTTGGGCTTAGGAGTTGGAGACAGGAGGGCAACTTCAGGGCCATCCTGGGTCATACACAGTGAGACTGCCTCAAAGCAGCAAATGAGGCTGGCAAGACGGCTCATTGGGTAAAGTCACCTACCCCAGGGCCTGGCCTCCTGATTTGATCCTTGGAAGCCATATGAGACCCAGGATGCCACACATTCTGCCCTTAGCCCCAGGTGAATGCTCACGACATACAAATACTTTAAAAAGACAACAAAGAAAGAAATAAAAGCATACACACCCTGAATAATAATGATATTACAGATCAAGTCAAAAGGATTTCTGCAAGCCATGCTAGGCAACCATTTTTCAGCCCAGACTGGTCTCAAACTCACAATCTCTGTCAAATGGGAGACAGTCATGCACCCCAATGCCTTGCCAAAAGCTATACTTGGCGGAGTCACAAAGGTGTTTCATACCTGAATCTGCCCACACACGTGAGACCCACACCCCCTAGAACTGGACACAGCCTTTCTTTTTTGCCCTTCATTCTAATAAAACTCCAAATGGAGTCTCGGGATAATAAATTTCTAGGTGATTCACGGCTAATTATGTGGTTACTCAGGTTTTGGGTCACAAGAATCAAAGAAAAAGATTCAGCGAAGATTTCCCCTAATAACCTGAGTGTATGTATTCTAAATTGGCTCCAGCTATATCTGAGTGTCCTACCCAGAGCTCTAAGCCACTCTGGAGATAGGGCAGCTTGTCCAGAATGGGCCACTGGCAGGTGTGGTCAAATAAGCTGCTGAAACGCTCACTGCCCATGCCTCTGTGGGATGCTCCTAAGTCATCACCGTAATTGCTCACGCTGAGTCGGAGATTAAGTCAGTCCTCTTTACCGATGGTTTTAAGACTCTGAGGTAAGTAACTTGCCCCTAGCCAGAAGGTCTCAGTGGAAGAGTGGGATCCTACGGTGGCTTTTTGACCCAATAGTTTGTTCACCAGAAAATCATTCCAACAGAGGTTAGGACAGAATGATGCTAGATCAACCGTGCAAGTCTCCTTTCCTCCCCATCTGCATTACTTCATTCTGCTAACTCTACGGAAGAAAAACAGAAACGCATGGCCTGTTTAAAAAACAAACAAACAACAAAAAAACACCTATCAATACATAAATCCATTACTACCAAAATACTAGAAGCAGATTTTTGTTGTTTTGTTTTGTTTTGTTTTGTTTTGTTTTTTGAGACAGGGTTTCTCTGTGTAGCCCTGGAACTCACTTTGTAGACCAGGCTGGCCTCGAACTCAGAAATCCGCCTGCCTCTGCCTCCCGAGTGCTGGGATTAAAGGCGTGTGCCACCACGCCCAGCCCTAGAAACAGATTTTTGAAATACACAGATCACGGAAGGCAACGGCGGGGAAACGATCATTGTGTTGTCCAACAATTTCAAGGGCTCATAAGACTCAAGGTGCTTGAGTCCCGAGACCCACGAGGTAGTAGGAGAGACCTGCTCCTGCATGGTGTCCTCTGACCTTCACTTGCATGCCGTGGCACATGCACACAAAATAGAGAAAGAAATGTAATAAAAATAATTCCAAAAAATTGTACTAAATTTAACTTTGGGTTTTAGAAGGTCTTGCTAGGTAGCCCCGACTGACCTTAAACTCCCGATCCTCCCGCCTCAGCCTCCTGAGTGCGTGTATTATACATGTGTACCTCCAGTGCTACAGAACTTTGCAGGAAGAAGGTGGTATGTAACAGCAGAAAGAGTGCTTTGCCAAGCACGGCCAGGATGCAGTGTTTGATCCCCAGTAACACACACACACACACACACACACACACACACACACACACACACAAAACCTTGCAAAGAAATATGCTTCTATACCCTCTCACATTTCAATTTATTTAACTGAAAAATCAAATAAAACATGACACAAGGTACAAGTTCCTATGACTAAATTCCATCATTTTAGGGGAAGACGAGAAGCTGCATTAATATCCAGAGTATATTATTTTTTAAATTCACACAGTTCAACAACGAAGAATATCACACGGACAAGGTAAAAACTAGGCAAAATCTCAAGTGGACATGTCTGCCAAATGGCCAATCAATATATAAACATCTTGTGGAACTACAGACCAGGGGGATGGTGTCTCAGGGTGTCAGGAGATTACATCATAATCCTAAATCAAGGAATACCTCTCACTGTTTTGTGGTGCTGAGGAGGGAACCTAGGACCGTGGGCATCCCGGGTCAGCTCTCCTGGGGAAATGAACTTCCTGACAGGCACATGCTATTACTTGCACCAAAACCATTTAGCAAGGGTGAACACCAGCATGTTCGCATTAATGAGCTCTCAGATGCAGCCCCATGGGTTTGAAGTTTCTTTAATCATTACAAATGGATTCTTGGCACTTACAGGGTATTTTCAGCTATAAGATGAGGAGACCATCACATGGGTTCAGCAAATCGTATTAGTCAGTGCGATGGCAACATCTTGACCCCTCCCTGGCTGCAGTGTCCTGCTCTCCTGCAGAACCCAAAGGTTCTTTTTACCCGGGTCACCAAGCTGCTCCGGACCCTGAGCCACATAACCTCAGTTTTTTATTCTGGCCAGTTTGTCAGCATTTGACCTTTTCCTTGAAATGCAGTTTCCCTGTGGTATGCAGGGTGGTCTTCAATGCTCCAGTTCCAGCAATCTTTCTGCCTCAGCCTTTCGAGTACCTGGAAACTACAGGCACAAGCCACTGGGGGCTGGGCTCAATCTTTGCACCAAGGAGCTCCTCCAAGCTCCTAGGGATCCACTTATCCCAACTATTTTCTATCTTTGTGAATATCTTTTCCTGTCCTCCCCTTGCCCTCCCCACAACCCAGTCCAGAAAATCCTTACCTTTAGCCAGAGTCCCTCTCTCCCTTGAGAGCCTTGTGAATTGGTGCCTAATAAAGACTGAGCCAAGGGCTCCAGTTCCGCCCACAGGGCTGGGAACCTGCTCCCTGTCACCCTGGCATCACTGTCATCATGGACTCCTCCCTTGCCTACAGCATCCAGGCAATTCGACAGACTTCCCACTCTTCAATCCTGGCAGTACTACTGCCATCTTTCCTATTTTTGAGCTACAAGGCAACCTAATTAGGGAACACTTCCCACTCCACAAACTAGCCCAAGGAAGGCAGAGATGCAAATCCCAGAGCAGTTCCCAGCTGCCCAGCCCCTCCCTCCTCCCATAGGTGAATCTCAGGTTTACCCAGGCCTCTAAGCGCCTCCCTCTGACAAAGCCTCAGGGGGCACAGCTCTTCTCACCAGGAGCAGTTATGGATGCCTAACCCACCTCCCAGGAGCAAGTCACAAACACTGACCCACACAGACTTGCATCATAAGTGGCTCAGCTGCAAACAGTCAAGGTGCAGCTGTTCACCTTCATCAAGACCAGTGACAAAGGACAAAGCTCTTCCTGTGCACAAGCCTTCTTGCCCAATCCACACCATGATGGGTCAGTTATGACTTCGAGTTCAGGTGTCTTAGCACAGCAGTGAATCCAGAGACACTGGTGCGGCCACTCAAGTACAGATACCCGATTTTCTTCCTCTTCTTCTCATTTTTATAGTAGCTCTTTGAGAACCTTACACACGTGTTGGATCACACTCACTCCCTCTCCAACTCCTCCCAGATCCACCCCATTTTCCTGACCCACCCATCTTCTTAAAACACTTAACCAAAACACTCTGATTTCTGCTCAGGACCATGGCAGCCAATTACCCGCTCCTCCCACCCCCACCCCCCACTCCCCGCATGCTTTTGGCTGTGGTTTTTATCACGAGCACACAAAAAGCACTAACTATGACAAAGGGTCTTATTTATAGTAGGGACAGAGTTTAAAAATCTGTCTGTCTCTCTCTGTCTTCTTACACACACACACACACACACACACAGAGTACATGACAAAGCACCGATGTGGACAGAGGTCAGAGAAAACTCTGGGAGTCACTTCCAGCCTTCCACCTGGTTTAGTGACAGGTTCTCTTGTTTTCCCTCTGTGGGGGCCAGGGCAATTGACCCACAAGCTTTCGGGGTCTCTCCTGTTCCATTTCCTATCTTCCCGTAGGAGCACTGGGGTTAGAGGTGTGTATGACACCACCCCCAAATGTTACAGTGATTCTAGGAATTTGAACCTCAGGTCCTGGTATTTCCTCAGCAAGCACTTTGCCCACTGAGCATCTCCCCAGGCTCCCCACCTCCAGAGTCTTACACTGTCGCTGGGATTAGCCTGAAACTCACGTAGCCCAGATTCATTTGAACCCATTACCATCTTCCTGCCTCAAGTGGTGATTACAGATATAATTTCCCAAGTGCTGAGATTACAGATATAAGCAATCATGCCTGCTTTTATTCGTTCTGTTAATATTTGATTATTCTTTGATAATGTCATAGATGTATATGATGTATCTTTCCTATATGTACTTGGGGCAGGGTCATACATTGTAGTCTCAGGCTCTGTAGCCAAGAATACCCTCGAAACCCTCATCTTCCTGGTTCTAGTTCCCAGGGGCTAGGCTACAGGTGTGTATCGCCATGCCCCCATTTTTTTTAAAAAAGAAGTTTCTTTAAAGCCACAGCACATTTAAAGTCTAACTTATAAACAAACAAAACAAAAGAGAAAGGAAAAAAACGGCACCCAAGTAAGACAGATGAAGAAAGAAACAAAACTAAAGGCTGGGGGGCCTAGCCCTGGCCTTTATCCCAGGCCTCTTGAGCATGGCTTGGTGTCCCTCCCCAGCTACGGGAAGCAGAAGACGGTTACACCACAAAATAGAATAAATCAGTTCAACCCAGAAAGTCTCAGAACAGCCAGGGCACTTCCAGAGATGACACCAGAAAGGCCTTCACAGACGGTCAGATAGCAGTTCCTAAAAGTTCCAAACTTACCGATTAATCATAACAGTCTGAAACCAGTGCCAGGCACCAAGCTGCGCCAGGGCAGCATAGTGAGACCCCGCCTCAAAAAGCACAACAAACGACCCAAACACTGAGCTAACACGAAGGTGTTCTTACAACTGATACCAGCTCCTAACTAGGGAGAAGAAAGTAAATATGTTCATAAATCTTTGTGCTTCTGAGTTAGATGTACATTTCACTATCAAATGAGAAAGTCTGGGAGTGTCCCTGTGTTTATTCGATTGAATTTTGAAACTATCGGCCTTTAAACCCTGGGAAGGACCCGGTACATCTTCTTAGATAAACCAGGCTTTAATCTGCGAAGTAAATGTTTAGCAGGTGAAGCAAACAAGGGAGGCACTGGGCAGCTGCTTGGCAGCTGCGATGGGGTGGGGGTAGGGGGACGAGGAGGGGACGGGGCCCAGGGAGGCAACAGCAGAACCTCCAAAGGGAACGCTAGTGTTTTCAGAGTGCCCACTAGTTGGGTGGCTCTCCTCTCACAGGGCTCCTACCAGGCTAAGCCTACACATCCCTGCTGGGCACCCCAAGGGTCCTGCTACCTGCAGCTTGGAAGGAGCTCCAAGCCAGACTGAAGCCTCTGGTCAGAAGCCACGCCCAGGACCTCTTTGACCCATCCACAGGGCCCACATAGAAAGATGGCACGGAGATCCCAGCTACCTCTTCTGATCATCCTCTTGGCCCTGGCAAATGCTCCTGACAAGATTTTCCATGTAGGTAATAGTAGGGAAACCGCTGAGTCAACTGTACAAAAAGCAGCACACGTTTTTCTGTGGTAGAGCGTACTGACATTTCTTCTTTTAAGGCAGAACGTCCCTTTAAAATGGTCCTCAAAGGTCAGAGAGTCGCCTAGGTGGTTAGCCAGCGGAACCCCTGAGGGAATGCTAGTATTTTCAGATCCCCCAAGTGCCCACCCATTGGGTGACTTTCATCCCTTGAGCCCCTACAGTGTACTGCTCTTGCCAAGGATCCGATCTGATGCTCAGCAACTCTGTCCCAAGGCTCAGAACTGCCTGCCCATAACTCCAGTTCTAAGAGGCCACAATGCCTTTGGCTTCCTTGGGCACCTGCAACCACGTGCACATACCCATACACATTTGTGTATATACGTGCGTGCATACATACATACATACATACATACATGTGCATATACACACACATACAAAATGAAAAGAAAATAAAGAAAAAAAGAAATTTAAAAACAGTTCTCACACGTTCTTCTTTTTTACTTTCTCTTTTTAAATCACTGAGGAATGTGAGCTACACAGCTATAATTTCTGCACTCAGAAGGGAAAAGCTAAAAGGTTGCCTTAAATCCCAGGCTGGCCTGTCTTACATGGTGAGTTCCAGGCTAGTTGGGCTCCAGAGATGCCGCTTCAAAAATCTAAACCAACCAACCAACCAACCAAAACAATAGAATAAAGAAATTTATGTTGAAAATGTAAATCATTTTTTAAAGATTTATTTATTTCATGTATGTGAGTACACTGTGACTGTTTTCAGACACACCAGAAGAGGGCATAAGATCCCTATTACAGATGGCTATGAACCATGTGGTTGCTGGGATTTGAACTCAGGACCTCTTGAAGAGCAGTCAGTGCTCTTAACTGCTGAGCCAGCTCTCCTGCCCGGAGAATGGAAATTTTATTCCCCTGCTTAGTTCTAGCTTTGTATCCCTTTGTAGACCACTGTAAAAACAGCGACCAATCTCATCTATAATACTCTCACTGTTTGAAATGGGTCCCCACAGAACTCAGGCTAGTCTCAACTCCGGCTTTCTTAGCTTTGATCTTCGTGGTGCTGGGATTACGTGTGTGGTGTGTGTGTGTGTGGTGTGTGTGTGTGTGTGGTGTGTGTGTGTGTGGTGTGTGTGTGTNGGCAATTCGACAGACTTCCCACTCTTCAATCCTGGCAGTACTACTGCCATCTTTCCTATTTTTGAGCTACAAGGCAACCTAATTAGGGAACACTTCCCACTCCACAAACTAGCCCAAGGAAGGCAGAGATGCAAATCCCAGAGCAGTTCCCAGCTGCCCAGCCCCTCCCTCCTCCCATAGGTGAATCTCAGGTTTACCCCGGCCTCTAAGTGCCTCCCTCTGACAAAGCCTCAGGGGGCACAGCTCTTCTCACCAGGAGCAGTTATGGATGCCTAACCTCCCACCTCCCAGGAGCAAGTCACAAACACTGACCCACACAGACTTGCATCATAAGTGGCTCAGCTGCAAACAGTCAAGGTGCAGCTGTTCACCTTCATCAAGACCGGTGACAAAGGACAAAGCTCTTCCTGTGCACAAGCCTTCTTGCCCAATCCACACCATGATGGGTCAGTTATGACTTCGAGTTCAGGTGTCTTAGCACAGCAGTGAATCCAGAGACACTGGTGCGGCCACTCAAGTACAGATACCCGATTTTCTTCCTCTTCTTCTCATTTTTATAGTAGCTCTTTGAGAACCTTACACACGTGTTAGATCACACTCACTCCCTCTCCAACTCCTCCCAGATCCACCCCATTTTCCTGACCCACCCATCTTCTTAAAACACTTAACCAAAACACTCTGATTTCTGCTCAGGACCATGGCAGCCAATTACCCGCTCCTCCCACCCCCACCCCCCACTCCCCGCATGCTTTTGGCTGTGGTTTTTATCACGAGCACACAAAAAGCACTAACTATGACAAAGGGTCTTATTTATAGTAGGGACAGAGTTTAAAAATCTGTCTGTCTCTCTCTGTCTTCTTACACACACACACACACACACACACACACAGAGTTTAAAAATCTGTCTGTCTCTCTCTGTCTTCTTACACACACACACACACACACACACACACACACACACACACACACGCACGCGCACACACACACACAGTACATGACAAAGCACCGATGTGGACAGAGGTCAGAGGAAACTCTGGGAGTCACTTCCAGCCTTCCACCTGGTTTAGTGACAGGTTCTCTTGTTTTCCCTCTGTGGGGGCCAGGGCAATTGACCCACAAGCTTTCGGGGTCTCTCCTGTTCCATTTCCTATCTTCCCGTAGGAGCACTGGGGTTAGAGGTGTGTATGACACCACCCCCAAATGTTACAGTGATTCTAGGAATTTGAACCTCAGGTCCTGGTATTTCCTCAGCAAGCACTTTGCCCACTGAGCATCTCCCCAGGCTCCCCCACCTCCAGAGTCTTACACTGTCGCTGGGATTAGCCTGAAACTCACTTTGTAGCCCAGATTCATTTGAACCCATTACAATCTTCCTGCCTCAAGTGGTGATTACAGATATAATTTCCCAAGTGCTGAGATTACAGATATAAGCAATCATGCCTGCTTTTATTCGTTCTGTTAATATTTGATTATTCTTTGATAATGTCATAGATGTATATGATGTATCTTTCCTATATGTACTTGGGGCAGGGTCATACATTGTAGTCTCAGGCTCTGTAGCCAAGAATACCCTCGAAACCCTCATCTTCCTGGTTCTAGTTCCCAGGGGCTAGGCTACAGGTGTGTATCGCCATGCCCCCATTTTTTTTAAAAAAGAAGTTTCTTTAAAGCCACAGCACATTTAAAGTCTAACTTATAAACAAAACAAAAGAGAAAGGAAGAAAACAGCACCCAAGTAAGACAGATGGAGAAAGAAACAAAACTAAAGCTGGGGCCTAGCCCTGGCCTCTATCCCAGGCCCCTTGAGTATGGCTTGGTGTTCCTCCCCAGCTACGGGAAGCAGAAGACGGTTGCACCACAAAATAGAATAAATCAGTTCAACCCAGAAAGTCTCAGAACAGCCAGGGCACTTCCAGAGATGACACCAGAAAGGCCTTCACAGACGGTCAGATAGCAGTTCCTAAAAGTTCCAAACTTACCGATTAATCATAACAATCTGAAACCAGTGCCAGGCACCAAGCTGCGCCAGGGCAGCATAGTGAGACCCCGCCTCAAAAAGCACAACAAACGACCCAAACACTGAGCTAACACGAAGGTGTTCTTACAACTGATACCAGCTCCTAACTAGGGAGAAGAAAGTAAATATGTTCATAAATCTTTGTGCTTCTGAGTTAGATGTACATTTCACTATCAAATGAGAAAGTCTGGGAGTGTCCCTGTGTTTATTCGATTGAATTTTGAAACTATCGGCCTTTAAACCCTGGGAAGGACCCGGTACATCTTCTTAGATAAACCAGGCTTTAATCTGCGAAGTAAATGTTTAGCAGGTGAAGCAAACAAGGGAGGCACTGGGTAGATGCTTGGCAGCTGCGATGGGGTGGGGGGTGGGGGGGGACGAGGAGGGGACGGGGCCCAGGGAGGCAACAGCAGAACCTCCAAAGGGAACGCTAGTGTTTTCAGAGTGCCCACTAGTTGGGTGGCTCTCCTCTCACAGGGCTCCTACCAGGCTATGCCTACACATCCCTGCTGGGCACCCCAAGGGTCCTGCTACCTGCAGCTTGGAAGGAGCTCCAAGCCAGACTGAAGTCTCTGGTCAGAAGCCACGCCCAGGACCACTTTGACCCATCCACAGGGCCCACATAGAAAGATGGCTCGGAGATCCCAGCTACCTCTTCTAACCATCCTCTTGGCCCTGGCAAATGCTCCTGACAAGATTTTCCATATAGGTAATAGTAGGGAAACCGCTGAGTCAACTGTACAAAAAGCAGCACACGTTTTTCTGTGGTAGAGCGTACTGAATTTTCTTCTTTTAAGGCAGAACATCCCTTTAAAATGGTCCCCAACGGCCAGAGAGTCACCTAGGTGGTTAGCCAGCAGAACCCCTGAGGGAATGCTAGTATTTTCAGATCCCCCAAGTGCCCACCCATTGGGTGACTTTCATCCCTTGAGCCCCTACAGTGTACTGTTCTTGCCAAGGATCCGATCTGATACTCAGCAACTCTGTCCCAAGGCTCAGAACTGCTTGCCCACAACTGCAGTTCTAAGAGGCCACAATGCCTTTGGCTTCCTTGGGCACCTGCAACCACGTGCACATACCCATACATATTTGTGCATATACGTACGTACATACATACATACATACATACATACATGTGCATATACACACATACAAAATGAAAAGAAAATAAAACAGTTCTCACACGTTCTTCTTTTTTACTTTCTCTTTTTAAATCACCGAGGAATGTGAGCTACACAGCTATAATTTCTGCACTCAGAAGGGAAAAGCTGAAAGGTTGCCTTAAATCCCAGGCTGGCCTGTCTTACATGGTGAGTTCCAGGCTAGTTGGGCTCTAGAGATGCCGCCTCAAAAATCTAAACCAACCAACCAACCAAAACAATAGAATAAAGAAATTTATGTTGAAAATGTAAATCTTTTTTTTAAAGATTTATTTATTTCATGTATGTGAGTACACTGTGACTGTCTTCAGACACACCAGAAGAAGGCATAAGATCCCTATTACAGATGGCTATGAGCCATGTGGTTGCTGGGATTTGAACTCAGGACCTCTGGAAGAGCAGTCAGTGCTCTTAACTGCTGAGCCAGCTCTCCAGCCCAAAGAATGGAAATTTTATTCCCCTGCTTAGTTCTAGCTTTGTATCCCTTTGTAGACCACTGTAAAAACAGCGACCAATCTCATCTATAATACTCTCACTGTTTGAAATGGGTCCCCACAGAACTCAGGCTAGTCTCAACTCCTGCTTTCTTAGCTTTGATCTTCGTGGTGCTGGGATTACGTGTGTGTGTGTGTGTGTGTGTGTGTGTGTGTGTGTGTGTGTGTGTGGTGTGGTTATTGCCCCAACTTTACTTGACTTCTTCCTAACAACCAAACATGGCATTTAAAAAACCTCAGAGAAGGTTTCCAAAGCTCCATCCTTTGCACCCGTCATTGGCTGTGCTGGTGTGCCTCGCTAACAGTAGGCCAGCTCCCTCCACATCTGCCTCGGGCTGATTTCCAGCCCCCTGGGATGCCCAAATCCCTAAGACAGAAGTTATACACTTCCTCTCCCAGATGTTAATCATTCCTAGCACACTTGCAAGACCCAAAGCCTTGTAAACATGGTGTGAGAAGAGGTCACGCTGGGCTATGTGCGGGTAGCAAGGGCAATGTTTATATTCAATCTACTGAGTTTTTGCAGTTTTTCTTCCAAATATTTTTCCCTGAAATTTGTTCTGCAAGTGTGGATCACATAGCTAAGGAAGGACAGCTGTGATCTTACCCACGTAGCCTTTGTAGATAAAGCTGTCCTTTATCTGTATCGTGCCAAAAAAGGCACTGGAGTTGAAGGGCTGGACATGGCTCAGTGGTACAGCCATGGGACAGGCAAGGGCCTGGTTTGGAACCTGGGCAGGGGTTGTGGCAGGGGATGACTGAAATTGCAGTTGCTTCTATTTGTATGGTGATGACAACGTTGTTAGAAATGCATGGTCTTCTGAAGAAGACTGATGGATGGGTCCAATGTGGTACACTAGGAATCTAGACAAAGTTGATTTGATGTTCTTTCTTAACTTGGAGTGATGGTACACGTACACACACACACACACACACACACACACAAATGTAATTAAGTAATGAGCAATTATTTTAGAAGGAGTTTATAAAGCCATAAAAAGTCAATTCACAGTAGGTGTGTGGCTCACACCTGTAATTGCAGCAATTGGGACTGGACGTTAAAGCAGGAGGATTGTTGTCAATCTGAGGCCAACCTGAGCTATATAATTTGAGGAGGCCTGGGCTACAGAGAGAGGCCTATCTCAGCAGGTAAACACACTTGCTGTCAAGCCTGACAACTGAGTTCAATCCCTGGCAACCACGCAGACAAGAGAGAAAATGGGCAAAAGTTGTACTCACCTCCAGGAGACATGTTTTTCTCTAGTTGCTGTTATTGTAGCTAATCAGGCTCATCACTGTCTTCTTGTTACTTCTTGTTATTACTAACAAGTAGTGCTTTAACACACTGTACTGATTAACTGAAGCTTTACTGACTTAATTAGAGTGATCTGGGGATAGAACCCACGTTTTAATCAAGTGTCCCACTGACTTAAAGTGCTTTTAAAAACCTTAACAGGGCTGAGCTGATGGTCCAGCGGTTAAGCTCTCGGAATGCTCTTTCAGAAGATGGGAGTCAGGTTCTCAGCACTCACATCAGTAGCTCACAAATGCCTGTAACTCAGGAAAGTCCCGACCTCCTCAGGCACTGCACTCACATATACACATAATTAAGAAGAAGATATTTTTTAAATAAGGGGAGGGGTATGTAGCCAAGTCTGGCTTTAAATTCTCAACCCTCAGTCTCCTAAGTGCTGAGGTCACAAGGGTGGCCTTGCCATGCTCAGCCTAGATTAATTTCATGTGTGTGAGATGTATATTATATACATGTTTGTATGTGTATGAATGTATGTGTGTGTGTGTGTGTGTGTGTGTGTGTGTGTGTGTAAAGGAGGAAGACTGTGAAGGCTAGGCATTGTAGCACGTGGCTATATCTTAGTAATTAGGACTCTGAGGCAAGTTGATGTTAACTTTAAAGCCTGTCCAGGATACACAGTGAGGTCAAGGCTAACCTAGGATATAGAGAGAATATCTTTTGTACTGTATGGATGCATCACCTGTCAATTTAAAATGCCTACGGCCCATGGCTTAGGCAGGAAGTAGAGGTGGGACATCCAGAGAGAAAGGATTCTGGGATAGAGGCAGGGTGGGAAGATTCACCAGGAAGATGTGATGAGATGGACGCATGGTACTGAGCACAGGTAAGCATCCACATGGCAGAATGCAGGTTAAAGTAAGTGGGTTATCTCTAGTTATATTTAGTCAGAGTGGAACCTAGCTATATGGCCACGGTATTTGTAAATATATGTTGAGTCTGAGTCTTAATTCTGGGAGCATTGGACTGGGAGGCAGAACCAGGAATAATTTCTACACTAGAAAACTTAGGGAGACACTCAAAGTGAAAATTAATTAATTAAAGGGTTGGGAATGTTGATCCATGACAGAGCACTGCCTAAGTAGCATGCTCAAGGCCTGGAACCTATATAGGGTAGTTCCACTCTTTGGCTCACACCAGCCTTAAATTCCTTAAACTCATACCTTAGCCTCCTGAATGCTCAATTACAGGCTTGTACCACCACACCCAGCTGCCCACAGCGTTTTACCAATGGACTTTTATAAAGACACTGGTAAGTGCCACTGTGATTATCAGCCTTCCTCAGTTATCACCAACACCACACCCAAGTTACAGAAGGCGGAGCTCAGGACTGCCCACATGGCTTTCCTTCACACACAGACTGTTATCTAACCAGATAGTACAGCACACTGAGGAAAGAGACCATTTCACTGAGAAAGCACAGACACTTCTTTCTTTCTTCTAAGACTTATTTATGTATACAGTGTTATGTCTGCCTATATGCCTGCATGCCTGAAAAGGGTACCAGATCTCATTATAGATGGTTGTGAGCCACCATGTGGTTGCTGGGAATTGAACTCAGGACCTCTAGAAGAGCAATCAGTGCTCTCAACCCCCGAGCCATCTCGCCCGCTCTGCACAGATGTCTCTTGAAAGAAAAAGAAAGGAAGAATGAAAGTGAGTTAGCTGGGTGTGGTCGTGCACAGTTATAATCCCAGCCCTTGAGAGGCAGAAACAGAAGGATCCTGAGGTTGAGATCAGCTTAGGTTCGAACAAAACCACGTCCAACAACAGCAGCAACAGGAAAGAGAAAAGTGGAATAATAACATTCACATCTCTAGATCTTGAGAAAACTGGAGCCATAGACAGATACTGTTTTCTCTTTTCCTTGGTGACTGGGATGAAGCCTCGAACACCCTAAGTATCTGCTCTCCACTGAGCATGGATACCTCTTCTTCTGCAGATTCAACCAGGGAGGAGGAAATGTAAGCATTCACAGAGGATGAGTGATCAAGAGTATTTCTTAAATTTTATCTCAACTGTTTCTTATCAACTTTTCTGGAGTATATAAAAACAAATCTTTTATTTAACTTTATAAAAAATATTTATATATACATACACATACATACATACATACATACATACATACACACACATATACACAATGACTTAAACTAGGAGCTGCTAGAGGACATCTCAGTCAGTAAAGTTCTTAACTTGGAAGCCTGGGGACCTGAGTCAGATTCGCAGAACCCAGAGCTGCATGCTTTAAGCTCAGGACCGAGAGAGGTGGACACAGGAGGGTCCCTGGGGCTGGCCGGCCAGCAAGCTTACATCACTTTGTAAACTGTCTCAGAAACCAACAAATGAAAACAAGGTAGAAGATTGCTGAATAAGGAATGATTCTTGAGCTCTTGTACACACACACACACACACACACACACACACACACTCTCTCTCTCTCTCTCTCTCTCTCTCTCAGAGGGGAGGGAGGGAGGAGGGAGGGAGAGACATTCACACATTTCACACAGGACTGTAAACAAGCTTCCTGATTATCTGTTGCCCATCACACTCTGTTGCCTTCTCTCTCCAACTCTTCCACTAAAGAGAAGCCATACCTAGACGTTAACCTCTAACTGTTCCTTAGAAGGCATTTAGATGGCCCAACCCTCCCACAAGAGCTGACACAACTCCATGTGTCTCTGCACCTTGTATATGCAGAGCCTGTGGAAGCCTTGGATCCTCCAGGGCAGGAGTTACAGACACTTGTGAGCCATCATATGATGCTGGGGATTGAACTCATAACCTCTAGAAAGGCAATGAGTGCTCTTAACCTTTGAGCCATCTCTTCGGCCCCAATCTTGATATGTGAACACTTGGTCCCCCGAAGGCGGTACTGTTTAGAGGTGGTACAGCCTTGCTGGAGGAAGTACATCACCAGGAGGTGAACTTTGAGAGTTCATAGCCTTTCCACAGTTTCTGTTCACACTCTGTGTCTTGCTATTGAAGGCCCAATTGCTATTTAAGGTATGTTCTTGCTGTCATGCCCCTCCTCTTCCTGCTATGATGGAACCATAGCCAAAATAAAAAGCTTTCTTCTGTAAGTTGCTGTTGGTCATGGTCTTTTATCCCAGAAACAGAAGAGTAACTAAAACAGAACTTGATACCAAGAATGGGAGGATTATAAAGAACCTAAGCATGTTGACTTGGGGGTGTGGGGTAAGATTAGTTCCACCCAGGAGAGGCCTCAGGCTCCTCACTGGAACGAAGGACTCACAGTCTGAAAGCTACCAACGTGTGAAAGAGAAAGACCTAAACTGTTTTCCTGTTCCTAAAAAGGAGCAATAAAGCAAAGCACCTGCAAACGTGGCTTGAGGGGACCAGGCTCTATCCCAAGCTGACAGGAGCCTGCCGGTGCTGCCCACAAGGTGCTGGAGTTTGAGTCGTGGGGAATGCAAGGGTGAAGGGGCTCACAGAGTCTTCCTCCCAGCTTCAGAGGATCACTGAAGCCAGGCTGTGTGTGGCAGGGAGTCCCTCCGTGAAGTAACTGAGAAGGAGGGAGGCTGTGAGAGGCCACTGTGTGAAGCTGTGATGGTGAAGCCTAGGTTGCTGTGGAGACCTCAAGATGTTGGCGATGCCAGAGTATGAGACATCCGTCACCCAAGGAGAGCTGCACGAAAGGGAGAGGATTCTGCCCAAGAGAATGCCACAGGCAGCAAAGCAAAGGAGCTAAGCCATCCTAAGCAGCCCAGGATTTCCCTCTATCCCCCCAAACCCTTCCTCCTGGACATTTGCCTTCATTAGGGATTCTATTGCTGTGTTAAAACATGATGACCAGAAGCAACCTGAGGAGGAAAGGGTTCATTTCATCTTATAGTTTTTAGCCCATCATCATCCAGAGAAGTCATGGAAGGAACCTGGAAGAAGGAACTGGCTGAGGCCATGGAGGGTGCTGCTTACAGGCTTGTTCCTTAGAGTTTGCTCAGCCTGCTTCCTTATACCATCTAGGACCTGCCCAGGGACAGCACTGCCTACAGTGACTCTTCTGTAGTCATCACTAACCAAGAAAATACCTTACAGACTTGCCTGCAGGTGAATCTTACGGAGGCATTTTCTCAATTCCTCTTCCCAGCTATGTCTAGGTGTGTGTCAAGCTGGCAAAACTAACCAGCACACAATGTACGTTCTGTGCCACCTTCTGTGTCACTGTATGTGTGTGTGTGTGTGTGTGTGTGTGTGTGTGTGTGTGTGTGTGTAGGGTCACAGTTAAGAGATTACCTTGAAGCCAAGTGGTAGTGGCACATACCTTTAACCCCAACACTTGGAGGCAGGGGCAGTTGGACCTCTGTCTGGTCTACAGAATAAATTCCAGGACAACCAAGGCTACCCAGAGAATCCTTGTCTTGAAAAAACCAAAACCAAAACCAAAACCAAAACCAAACAACAACAACAACAAAAAACCCCAAACCCTTGACTCCCAAAAGAGACTTTGAACTTGGACTTTTAAACAGTGTTTAGACTAAAAGACTATGGGGCCATATGCATTTTGCATTTGATATGATCGTGAATCTACAGGGGTCAGGTTGTGGAATGTGGTGGTTAGAATGGACAGTGTTCACCCATAGGCTCATGTTATTGAAGAATTTGGTGCCCAGTTGGTCATACTATTTGAGAAGGTGGTGTAGCCTTGTTAGAGGAAGTACAGCATGGGCAAGGCCTGAGTTAACTGCCTTGCCCCAGTTCCAATTCGCTCTACTTTGTGTTTGAAGATCTGAGCTGTCAGCTTCCTGCTCCTGCTGCCATGGACACTGCTTGCCGCCACGCTTGCCCCCAATCTCCAATCTCCCACATCTCTCAGGCTGGTCTCTTATCCATCTAGAACAGTAAGCCATAGCAAACTTCCATACATTGCTTATTTTATCATTGCATCATAAAAGTAACTAATATAACATCTTAGCATCTAGGAAGAAAGGTTCTCTAACTAGGCAGAGAGGTAGAAAATGGTCCAACAGGAGCCACAAGTCAGCAAGTGAGCATGTTGGCAGCTTCTAGAAGCTATGGACCATTAGGCATTTAACCAGAGATACTTTAGTTGCCATGGAGACCCAAAAAGGCTATGCAAGTGAAGCAAGGGCCTGTTAGGGGATAGTGGGTAGCTGCTATCTTGGGCAGGAAGGTCATGACCTGACCCATGAAGTCTCTAGTTGTGCCTCCCTGATCTTGGGCTCCCTAACATTAAGAGGTCATTTGACTAATGAAGCAGAAAATCTGTGTATCAGCCACTGTGACAGGGAAACCCAGACTCCTGCATCCAGGAGGAGCAGGTCATCTTTGCACAGACACTCTAAGTCCTTTTGCTGCTGACAGGCTTCGATCATTCACCTCCACCCAGGACAGAGTCACTCTCAGTGGAAGACTCGCTTTTTAATTCTTTAGAGAGAGTGAGTTTGCAAGCATGCACGCTCCAGAGCCAATGGCTTGACCTGATAGCTGGGGGAAGGAGTGGAGAGCAGAGGGTGACTGTGCCTTGATGTGGGGCCAAGGGTGTGAAGGACATATCAGAAGACCCCGAAAGCTTACAAAGTGAAACGCAAAAGATGCTGATCAATATTCATGTGGGCGTGATGCTCACAGTGCACACTTAGGCTCATCTTCTCTACTTATCTTGATGCATGGCTCAGTGGACTCAGGATGAAACACAACACCCACCAGGCCATGGCTGCAGAAAGGATGCCCAGTCTGAGCTAGACCACAGTGTCTGCCCTCACCAGGGTTAATGATATGGTTCTCTGTAGGAACCAGATAGCTACTTGTGGAAAGCTGATTACAATGGACATTTTTATAACAGAATTGGGCAATGATTTGTCCTCCCTGAAAAAGCCACTTGTGCTGGACACAGATTATTCATGCCCCTTCTCTGGCCTCACCAGAGGCTCCCAGACAGTCATGGCATCTCCCAAATGCCACCTAGAACTTCCCAGTGACTGGGTCACATCTAACACCTCAATGTAACTCAATTGCCTAGGAAACCTGGGGACACACCCTGGTGTTGCCATGATACCCTGCAGGGGCACATGCTGTGAACCTGTGACTCATGATGTCGGGGATGCTAAGCCACAGCCAGAAACCATGGGTAAACATAGAAGCAGCTACTCTCTTACTCCACAGCACTTACAAAACATTTCCCTCCCAGAAGCACTGCTCTGACAAAACGGAATTTCATCTCCAAGAGGAGTCCTTCCGTGGGATCATCCCAGCTCTGGCCACAGAGTCAGACAAAGCCGGAGCTAGTCATTTCAAGCTCCTCTTGCTTCAGGGGAAATGAACACCCGTGGGAATCGTGGGTGGCCTTTGTGGTCACTGACACTGAGGATACTCGGCAGGACTCATAGAGCAGCCTCATATCCATCTTCTCTTTATTTGCCTTACTCCAAGCTACTATATATGCTTTGTTCCTTCGCTCTCTCTGATTTTAATCTTTAATTTTTATTCATCTTTAGGATTTTCAGGCTAACCTGGAAATCACAGTGAGGCCCAAGCTAATTTGGCTAACTTGGCCTCCTGAAATTACAGACATGCACCAGCACATAGGCCATCCTTCCCTTCCAAAGCACAAATCAGGACCCACCACCCTAGATACCCTATGGCATGTTTGTGCCCACAGATGGTCAAAACACACACACACACACACACACACACACACACACACACACACACACACAAAAGAGGTTTTGCTTTTCTTTTGTTTTTCAAGACAGGATTTCTCTGTGCTGTCCTGGCTGTCCTGGAACTCGCTCTGTAGACCAGGGTGTCCCCAAGCCCCGATCCACCTGCCTCTGCCTCCTGGAGGCTGGATTAAAGAGGTGTCCTACCTCGTCCAACTCTGTTGCTATTGTTTTTTATTGGAACACAAACCTATACCCACCATTTTCTAATTGGCAATGTGTCCATATCGTACTCAGAACCCTAAGTCCTCAGGACTCTAGATGCCTTCCATTTAGCCACTACCTCTGACCACAGTGCCCTCTTCTGTCCATGTCTCCTGAGCGCAGTCATTCTGATCTCCTTGTTAACCTCGGTGGAACATCTGCTGCTGCTCCAGGGGACCTCACTCACTCTTCCTCATCACCCAGGTTACTTCTCAGGGTCACTCCTGCCCCTTCCTGTTCTCCCCCAACTCCTCCTCATTTTCTTGCAAGCACTAGTGACTTAGGGAATCCTACCAGGAAACCATTCAAATGCTGGAGTGTATAGTACCCCTCTGTATCCGATGGCCCTTTGGATGACAAGCTTCTCTGTGGATACCCAATCCCCTTTACTTAAAATAGTAGCCATAGCACAGAACAGACACTCTCCTGAATACACAAAATCATCTCTAGATGACTCACAAAACTAGTACAGTGTAAATAGCATGTGCACATTTGTTCAAGTCTAGTGACTAGGTCATGAAAAGGGTAGAGCTGGAGCATGGACCATGAGAGCCTCTGGGTTCATGCTCAAGGGAGAGGAGCCTGGGCATGTTCAATGAAGATATAACTCTTCTCAATATTTCCAGTGTAACTCTGTAAATGATATAGGTATAGCAGTATAGGGTGACACGGTTTGGCCATGAGCATCCCCTACCTTGCTGTCTTCTCCTTCACAATGGCCCTGCCCTAACAAACAGTTCCCTGCTAACCAGTCCCCTCTCACAGAGCTTTAAGGGATGGAGGGGCTCTGTACTGTTCACAGCAGATGCTCACGGGGAGGACGAGCAAACAAGGGAGGACCGTTTCAGAACCAATCTGTTCCTGGCACCGCTGGGTGCTATCGGGAGCAAGGCCTACCCTTCTCCTGTACTAACATTGATGGCAGGGGACTAAACCCCCGCACAGATGCAGAAACCACAGCCCCTGACCCTGTGCCACCACCTACACCATGAACAGGCCACTGGGCTCAAGCGGCTGGAGATTTCATCCTGGGAGCCTGACTCTTGCAAGTATAACGGGAGAATAGGGCAGGCTAGCCTTTCCCCTTCTGGTGGTACCATGCCCAACCTTCTGTTACTGCCAGGAGCTATCGTAATATCATCAATGTTTTATACGGGAGCACCCAACACTTTCCTAATTCATCTCCCCTTTTTTTCTCCCTCTCCCTCTATGGTTTTTCTAGATAAGACTTCTCTGTATAGCCCTGGCTGTCCTAGAACTAGCTCTATAGATCAGGCTACCCATAAACTCAAAGATCTAAGTGCTGGGATTAAAGGCGTATTTCACCACACCATCTTCTTCTTCTTTCAATTTAGAGTCTCACATAGCCCAAGTGAGCCCCACAATCGCTATGTACCCAAGGAGGACCTAAACTTCTGGTTTTCCTGCTTCCATCTCCCAAGTGCTGAGAGTCCCAGCATGTTCCACTCTGCGCCATTTTACATTAGGGCCTGAGCTCAGGGCTTTGTGAGTGCTGGGCCAGCACCCCACCAAATGAATGCACCCCAGCAGCCCTTTTCTTAAACTAGTCAATTAGTTTTGCTCTTTTCAAACAAAGAACCCTAAGAGGTTTGTCTCTGTTTTTCTTTATAAATTAAAAAAAAAAGAGTTACATAAATCATGAAACAGGCTTCTTGGCTGTATGTGGAGGCTGAGAAGAAAGGCACTCCATTCCTCACAACCTAGTGTTTCTATGCTTTTCTGATCCCTGTTGGTATCTGAGCACATGCAGGCATGATAGATATTGGTGCAATTCACTGAAGGACTTTTGATTGACCTGAACCCCCAAATGATGGTGATATCCTTGCTCCAGACCCCTATTGTGACCTAGATGGAAACACAGTCTTTGCAGGTAGTGAGTTAGGATGAGGGCCTTGGAGCGGGGAGGGGGCCCACTTAAGTGAGACTGATGTCCTTACAAAAGGAGGCACATTTGCAGCAGGGTGAATGCCACAGAGTGTGCAGGTGGAGACAGGCTGCACGGGCCAGCCAAGGAGCCCTGAGGCTGACAGAAGCCAGGAGAGGTCCAGCTCCCCATTCCTGCAGCCTCAAAACAACAACAAACAAAATGTAACCTCCACACCAGAACCAGGTCTCTAGCCTGGTCATCAGTTTACATTGGCACGGCTCTGCAGCAATTCAGTAGACATGCAGACTTGACAGGAGTTTGAAATCTAGTGTAACCCAGATAACAACTTCCACACTGCCCTGGCCACAAGATGGGAAAAGTGCAGAATCCCCTGATGACTCAGGCTCCCTGGTCCCAGACAAAAGATTCTAGGAAGCCCCAAGACTCACCATTGGATGTTTTCATCTGCCGTCGCCGCCCCACACGGTCCAGCCCGATGGGAGTGCTCTGGGAGAAGGTGAAGGGCCGGAGGCGGGCAGACACAGCCTTGTAGGGTGGAACCTGGTGTGCAGGCACAGGAGGCCTGGCTGCTGGCTGTGAAAGGAAGTGAGAAGCTGTGAGAAGGTGCCAGGAAGTCTCAGCTCCTGCGAGCCACAAGACAGTTCTGTGTTCTCCCCCGAAGCCACTGGCAGATGTGGAGTGTCTTCTTCAAACCCCCGCCAGCAGCTGTACGCTGCACCAAGCTCTGTAGCAATAGGCTGCTCTGAAGTTCCAACAGGCAGCTTCAAAGCTGGCTCTGCCACACTTCTTCCTACTTGTGAGAGACATGCCGGTGGGGAACAGAGGGAGAGGAAGAGAGGCCTCTGAGGGAGAGGAAGGCCGAGGCAGCAGCAGTGCTGTGAGCAACAGTCAGGAAAGCACGTGAGCACAGCAGCATCTGAGGATGCAAAGGCTGGACCACAGCACACAGGCACGGTCACGGATCTCCAGTGACAGCTTTTACTTAACAAAGAACTTATTTAGGAGGCTAGAGAGATGGCTCAGGATTAAGAGCACTGGCTGTTCTATCAGAGGACCTGGATTTAATTCCTAGCACCTACACGGCAGCTCACAACTGTCTGTAACTCCAGTCCCAGGGGATCTGACACCCTCACACAGACATACATGCGAGCAAAACACCAATGCACATAAAGTTAAAAATAAATAAATCATTAAAATTGTCTTTTTATTTTACATAGTACACGAGAGAGAGAGAGACAGAGATAGACAGACAGACAGACAGGCAGACACACACACACACACACACACACACACACACACACACACACACACACACACGTATGAGTGAGTACCTGCAGAGGCCCAAAGCAGGTGTCTGATTCCCTGGTACTGCAGTTAAAGGTGGGTGTGAGCTGCCTCACATGGGTGTTCTATAAGAGGAATAAGAACTGTCTTCCCTACTAATAATCTATCTTCCCTCCTGTGCTTTAGGGTGTATACTAGGGTCTCACTCTGTAGCCCAGGCTGGCCTCAATCCCACAAGTTCTCTGCCTCGGCCTTCTGAATTCTAGAATTATAGGCACAGCACCATGTCTGGGCACAATACTATTTTGATGTTCAGAAACAAAGTGTGTTCTGAGCGTCTCTGACTATTCCTCAACTGTGTCTTGCATTTAGATACATTACAGTTTACTTTAGTTTAGTTAGAGATATTTCCCAACAAGTGGAACACCTTAAAACAAAAGGATCTTAAAGACCTTGTCATATCTTTAACTTCAGTTTTGCTTGTGTCTGAGGCATGATCTCATAACCCACAATGATCTCCTTTGGCTGAACGAACTTGAATGCCTCATTTCCCCTACATTCCTCTCCACAAGAGCTGGGGTCACAGCTGTGTGCCACCACACTGGCCTTATAACTTTACTCCAAGAATTCAACTCAACTGACTTAAGCAAGGGTTTTTGAATGTTTGCTACAAGCAGGACATTGTGCTGAGCTTGGCAGGAAAAACTTTAACACACAGCCCAAGCCCCATATAGCATTTCTTTTTCTTTTCCCCAGAGAATTTGACAGGTAATTTAAGAAAGTACTTTGCAGTTTTTCAATATGAAACTGAGCATATAAGTTATTATATAAACTATTCCGTGACTGTATGAGCATGATCATGTGTTAGTCGGCACAGATAAGCAAAGAAATTTGACTTTCATCAAGATAATCAAGATAGAGCCTTTACATGAAATATTCCATAACCTTCAAGTGCCCACTATGCACTTAGGAAATCCTTGCCAAATGTGCTGGGGGCCAATGGTGTTTATGGTCAAACCTGCAACACAAAAGCAGAACAAGGACAAGTGGTGTTGCTTTATGGTGGAGAGCTCGCCCAGGACGTTCCAAGCTAAGTCCGTTCTAGGCATGGTGGGTGATGAATCACTGGGACAGGCGTGATTTTAAAAGATGGAGAAATTACTTCTTCTCCTAGCATGGTCCTCTGCTTTGTTTTGGGGAATGGATGGAAGGAACACAGGGCTTCCTGCATGAAAACAAATGCTATACTGAGCTACATCCAAACCCCCCTCCAACCCCCCCACCCACGATCCCTTCTCTTTAAGCTTTACTTTGTTCCTATGTTTGCATTCTAACAACGGACCACTTAAGTCTTTCCAAAATCACTCCCCTCAGGAGGTAAACCAGATAAAGCCAGGCGATGGTCCCCTGGCTCAGGTCTCAGGGCTTATCAGACAAATGGCAAGTCTGTGCTGTGAGCTGAGGCTCCAGGAAAGGAGAATAGAAAGCAGGTGATGAGAGAGCGGACTGTTAGTGTGGATCCAAGCAGGTTTCAAAGTCAGGAAGAAAAGGGGTGAGGAGGTATGTCCCCTCCAGAAGAAAAAGCAGTGTCCAGTTTAGTCTGCAGGGAGGACAGAGGCAGGGAGCTGAGCGTCTCTGCTGGCCATGGTTGAAGAAGCCAGCTCTTACTTGGACCAAGAGGTTTTCCATGTCCTCTACCTGGGTGTTGCCATAGAAGCTGACCCCTCCAATCACAGATATAGGTCGCCTTCTCTGGCCTCCCCTGGAACAGCCTGAGGGGGCGCATGGATCCTGGCTGGTGGTGGTCACACTTTCTGGGTGCATCCTGTCCACGTGGTCCTCATCTGGAGGGTCTGCAGCAACGGCATCTTCAGGAATGGACAAGCTTCTGCTGGCCAGCTGGCCATAGTCAGACAGTGGTCGTGGCCGGGTGCGCCGCCCCGAGCCCCACCTCCTCCTGGAGATTCGAGGGGCCTCATTCTGCTCCTCCTCCAGGGCTGAGCCATCCTCAGTCACCGTGACCTTTGCAAATGAACAGGCTGAGTGAGCTCAGAGATCCAGGCAGGTGTGACAATGGAGCAGATGCCTGCGGTCCCCTCCCACTCTGCAGAGCCACAGACAGTAAGGACACAACCAACTGTGGATTAAACGAGCCGAACTTTACTCCAGATTGAATTAACTCTGCAGCTTCAGAGATCTTTGGGGGACCAGTGACGAGCTACAGTGAGACATTAAGAATGCCAGCAGGACTACAATAATAAAATGAATATACAACTAAGGTGGGCGTTCCCCAATTATTCTTCAGAGCAGGGGGTTAGCCACAGCAGCCAGAAGTGACCATATAATAAGTTAAATGTGTAACAAGATCTATATCTTCTTTCAGTGTGGATACTACTGGCACTTAGAAGGTGCAATTAGATTATATCCAGGGCTGAGAGGCTCAACATTTGAGGACACACACACACACACACACAGCCACAGTCTGATGGGAGTAGCCTGAGTTAGGTAGGGTTCCTGAACTATCAGACTACAAACACTGTGTGCGTAGGCTTGGACAAGTCAAGGTTAACCTTGGCTCTCAGATTGGATAAATTACACAATCCCATATTCTATGACCCTCAGCTGAGCACGATTGTCTATGCAGCAATCTCAGTGCTTGGGAGACAGAGACAAGAGGAGAGTGGATTCAAGCCAGCCTGGGCTACCTAAAAAAGACAAAGATACTGCGACTTTAAAAGAGGCAACACTTTCTTGCTAGAGATCCCGGAATCAAAGCTAACGCCTTCTGTGTGCTAAGCAAGCACTCCACCAAGGGTCACCACCAAGCTAGACGCCCACCACTTCTAATTCTTCAAATAAGTTTTCCATCTTTAATGGGAGGAAGGAGGCCAGGATTTCACTATGGATCCCAGACTGGCTTTGAACTCTAACCTATTCCCTGCCATTCCTGTGTAAGCAGTTGTGGGCCACCAGGCTCATATACCTTCTCAAAAGCAATCAGGAAAACATGCAGTTTGGAATTGGGCAGACTTCCATATCCATCCCTGTGAGGGCCAGGGGCTGGCTGAGTAACCTGAGGCAAGTGACTGAAATGCCTGTTAGGAGGAGAGGCAGGATAGGCCTCATCAGGTAAACTCAGTCATCACTCTACAAAGACAGTCACAGAGCATCCTCAGAGCTTGCCCTGCCTGGAAATAGGTACCAGTCTACTTGACAGATCCCAAAATCTGGACGCAGCAAGGACTGGCTGGCCCAGAGACTGGCAGTAGTTGTCAGCATCAGGCACAAGAGCTACTCTGAGCCAAGCCTGAACTTCAAGTACCTAGCCCAATTTGTGTGTGTGTGTGTGTGTGTCTGTCTGTCTGTCTGTCTGTCTGTCTTGAGGCAATCTTCCTGCCCCAGACCTCCCAAGTGCTGAGATTACAGGCAAGTGCTACCATCTGGCTTGTCTCTATTCATGTTTTTAAAAACACAAATCAAACAGGGTATGAAGCCACAGGTTGGGGGAGGATGCTGGAATATGCTGAGTAGGCAGAAAAAGACTAGACAGGAAGCCAGAGATGGCAGCAGCACAGGCAGTGTGGGTGGCTGTCAAAGGCAGGTGGCCAAGGGATCACACAGTCATCTGAGGCAGCCTGGCCCCACTCTGTCCAGGGGAGAGTCTGGGCCAGAAGGAAGTTAAATGGTGGAGGGCCAGGAAGAGAAACTTCATGCTGGTAACAAGAGAGTCCTAAAATGAAGGCTTGTTTACTTTCCAGTCTGGCATGTTTGAGTGCTAAGATTATAGCAGAGTTTAAGGCTGGTCTGAATAACACAGTGAGTCTCACAACTCAAAAGAAAAAGAAAGAGAGCATATGTGTATCGAATTAAAATTCTAAACCCCATAAATAAGTACAGCTCATCAGCCAACTAAACCTGCGCTAACACAGCGGCTGGAACGCTGGGAGTGACCTTTTCTTCAAGAGTGCTGGCAGGATTCTGATACTGCCATTCCTGTGGCCCGTCGCCAGGCTTTCTATACGTAAGTGCTTGTCCTTCCTATCTGCCTAGAACACGTGATGTAATGTATCTATAACATATCAGAGGTTGTCTCGCTACTGACTGGATATAATAAAGAGCTGACAGCCAAAAGCTTGGGCAGGAAGTAGAGGGCAGAACTTCCAGGGAGAGAGGAGGGCACACGCAGGGCAAAGAAAGAGAAGTGGGAGCTTCAAGAGCTGACATGGAAAAGAACGGACGTGTGTTGGAGCAGAGAACAGAACAGGGCTAGCCGCATGCAGGCTGTAGGCTAGACAGTCAGGGTAAGTTAGATGAGCTAGCTGGGAGACTGCCCGAGCAAAAGGCCTAAGCTTTAAACTATAACAGAAGTCTCATGTTATTAACATAGGCAACTCAAATACACAGTAAGCATAAATCCATTTATATAAGGTCACTTAAATAGCGTCAGAGACAACTTGCTAGAAAAAAAGAGTGCACGGAACAAAACCAGAGGCATAGCATGGTCTAAATACACACAAGCATAAGAAAACAGAAAAACCCAGTTGTTTTTTGTTGTTGTTGTTGTTGTTGTTGTTGGCTAGAAGCCGCTTTGTGCTTATGCAACACGCTGCTTGTATTTTCTTACTGATGCCAAAAATAAAGAAATATACCAGGAAGTGACTGGGGCTGGGCAAGGTAGGCACAGGCAAAGCAGTCCTGCATGTGTTCCTGCTGTGCCTCTGTGCCAGCCTGAATACAGGCAGCAAAAGTGAAATCCACCGTAACCGGACCTCAATGCCTGCAGTTCCCCTGACGATGCCAGAGGCGGTACCCTCTAAAGGCCACCAAAATGGCTGAGGGATCTCAAAATCTAGTCAAAAAAACATCATGCGAAGTGGAAACACTCATTTTAGGAGACTCGGCAGAGAAGCCAGAGTTGGAGCTCACATTCAAATGCTGCTACTCAGTCAAAAAGACAGGTCCCTTCCAAAGCAAATGGGGACCCACTACGGACAGACCCAGGCAAGCCAGGCAAGGACTCTCTGTGCTCATAGGTGCACCATTCTAAACCACATCTTTTTTTTTTCCAGCAAAGTTTTTGTGCTTCTAAAATACTGTCCAGGTTTACTGCAAAGACTGTATAGATTCAGAGGCCCGTTCTTAGAACTTTAAACATATACTCCAGCAAGCATCCTTCCTTGCAGGCTGAGAACCTACCTGAGATTTAGCCATGGGCAGGGGCAACCCACAAACACACTGGAAGAACAGGCAGTTGACCATATCCATGAGTTCCAGAGTTGTTCAGGTCTCTTAAAAGCTGTGGTCAGGGCCCTATGCAGCGATGCAAGAGCTCTGCCTGGTCCAGTCCAGCAGGCTCAACTCATGAGTTTCCAAGTCCCTGAAGCTTGAACCACCAAGTCACACCCAAGTCATAAACCTTTGTAAACAGACCTTGCACTCTGGGGACTGCCCTTTTAACTCTTGCTTTTCTGAACTCTTGTAAAGTGGCTTTCCTGGTCAGTGAGCAGTATTTTCTTCCTATACAGGATCTCTTTTTTACTCAGCTCCAAAAATTAAAGACTTATACAAACTAATATAAACTGCTTCCTTGAAACGTTTCTGTGAAAGGCATTTCTACAAATTATTAACTGGAGATTAAAAAATAAATGCTTAAAAGAACCTGGTATGATAGCATCTCTTCAGAAGCAGTAAGTACGCACAGGGTTAGCTGGCAAGTGGCCCCGGACAGGTGGACTCCTATCTACTCTGAGCGTCTGCCAGTGCGCTTTGCCGAGTGATCACTTCCTAAGGGGCTCACCCTGGATTACGTGGGTTCTAAACCAATGATTGACTTTATATGCTAAGGAAATTTGGATACAAACACAAAGGAAGCAAGCTACTCATGGATGGATAGAGACTGGTGCTGATTTATCTACCCGGACGCAGGGTTTTATGTAGGCCAAGATAGCTTCAGTCTTGACCTGTAGCAGAGGGTGATCTTGAACTTTGATATTTCTGCCTCCACTTCCCAATTTGGGGGAATACATTGGCAGGTGTTCTAACAACTGAGTTCTATTCCCAGACAAGGAGTGACACATGAACAAGGCTCGACAGATGTCACTTCTACCAGAAGCTGGAGAAAGTACAGCCTTGCAGAGACTGGATTCTGATACACTGTGACTTTGAACTTGAGGCTTCCAGACTCATGGGATGGTACCTGTTGTCACAATCAACAAGACATTTGAAGCCGGCCTGAGCAACATGCACTGGTGTGCACTTGTGGGAGTTTTATATATATGTCCTAAGGTATTAAATAAGAACTCCGAACATCCCAGAGGAATAACAGGTTTTCAGAGTTCAAAGCGAGTGCAGAGACATAAGTAGGACTATGACCCCCCCAGGTAGAGACCGGAAGATGGAGAGGACAAGGCCAACCTGGGCTACTCAGAATGACCCTCTCTCTCTCAAAAACAAACAAACAAACAAACAAACAAAAAACTTAATAAACTGCCTGATATTGTCTGATAACAACAGCAGACATAGGCAGATGGACACCTGTCACCCTGCCAGCCAGAAAGGAATCTCCATTCTGATCTTATTACAGGAAAAGCTTAGAAAGAAAAAAATTGGCCACAAAAACATGCATGCTAGAACATTTTTTAGCCAGCAGCTAGAATTTCCCTTAGAAAAGAATACAGATATTGACTTTTCTCATTTTAGGATTTCAGTAAAAGCTTATTATGACTTTCTAACCCCATAGTAAACAAGCTGTCAAAACACTATGACGATGGTTCACATTAGTGTGATTATCTTATATATTCAGTGCTGAGGATCTCGCCTGTGTTAGACAAAGCACTCAAATACTAGTCTCTCATAAATATTAGGATGGTTAACAGTAAGGCGATAATATTTGAAATGTAAATAAATAAAATACCCAATAAAAGAAAAAAAAGAATGGTTAACAGTTTATTAATAATAGGTATCAGAAAGTTTATTACTGCTACTCTTAACATTAATAGGATACACTGGGGAAGGATCATGGCTTTTGATCGGCCTTTAATTCTATCCCCCAGATTGGGAAGAAAAAATAGTAACTCCATTCAATGATTAAAAATACTTTTAAATTCCCATCTGTTTGCCTGAAAAGTAAAGAAATATCTTAATTTTAAAAAAAAATCCAAGGATGAATAATTAACGACTCTTAGGCTGGGTCTAGTGCTCTGGGCCTGGGGTAGTTAAAAGTGGTCCCTGTCAGTCCAGAGGCTGAATCAAGAGCTTGCGGCCAGCCTCAGCAGCATAGCGAATATTCTTCCCTCCTCCCTCCAAAAAGGAGAGTGTGATGTCAGGAGGATCAGGAGTTCAAGGACCCTGTCCCACAAAGTGAAACAGGTAATGAAAGGCTACAGACAGAGCTTGTCACCTCGCTATGATTATTACACCTCTTCCACGCACCAAATTAAAACATTCACTCGATAAGTAAGTGTCGAGGAAATGCTAAGAGGTGGGAGTGAGGCTCTGCTCTGGAAAGCAGCTGTGATTTTGATTCCTCTCCCCTTCTGGCTTGTTTGTTTGTTTGTTTTTGGTTTTTCTTCCTGAGGTTCTTTTTTTTTTTTTTAAAGAAATGAGGTCTCCCCTATGCTTTGCACCTAGGACACATGGACTCAAATATCCTCCTACTTTGTCTCCCCAAGTTCAGGGAGTACAGGTGCTCACCACAGGCCTTGCCCCTGGACTTTAAAAGAGGCAAATCCTCGTTGATGATATTTCAGCCGCAAACTGGCCTAGATATAAGCCAGAGGAGGCCTGACAAACACATGCATGCACTTTTCTTCAGATTTCAGCTTTTAGAGAGAATCTTAAAAGGCTTATCTTTTTTCCCCTGAGACAGGGTCTCACGTGTAGCTCAGGCTGGCCTGGCACTATGTAGCCCAGGATGGCCTCCCAGGAGCCTCTTGCCTGTGTCATCACACCCAGAAGTGTTGCTAAGTTCATGGAGGTCTATCCCGTCAGACCCTAGGCATCCATGAGAACGCTATGAAACCTATCACCATAAAAAGATGGCCTTTTGTGTGGAATAACGGGGAACCAGCTGCTTAGAGCGGATGGAAACAACTTTTGAAAAGAATGAGCTGGAAAATGACTCCACTGTACAAATAAGGGGCCACTTCACAAGGACTCAAGGTCTGAATGTCTAATCATGTTTCTGCAAACAACCCTTTTCTTGTTTTCTTCCCTTTTCCTTCTTTGGGGGTGGGGGTGGGGTGGGGTTTGGATAGAAACCGAAGAGCAGAGTCTTCATGCATACACCAGGCTGGCCTCAAGTGTATGTATGGCCATCTGGCCTCAGCCTGGGGCTCTGGGGTTACAGGCATGCACGGCCAGGTTCAGTTCCCCCTGAGTTGTCCTCTGAGCACCACAAGCAGGCTGTGGTACACATCAAACACAAGGAAGGAAGGAAGGAAGGAAGGAAGGAAGGAAGGAAGGAAGGAAGGAAGGAAGGAAGGAAGAAAGAAAGAAAGAAAGAAAGAAAGAAAGAAAGAAAGAAAGAAAGAGCATATCCAAGGTAGATGTGATAGCGTATACCAGTCATCCCGGCTCTCATCAAGCTGGGGCAAGAGGACTGTGAGTTTGTGGCCGGCCTGAGTTACACAGAGGGGCTTTCTCCTAAGACAAAACACAGCAACCTGAGGGAGCTTGCCTGCGGGTGGAGCTCAGTGAAAGGGCCTGCTTAGCATTCTCAGAGGCCTGGGCTCAATGTTCAGAACTGGGAGGAAAGAACCATGAGATTTTCATACTTCGGAAGGTGTGACTAGCAATGAGACAGGGCAGAGCGGGCACAACTCTCCGCAATCGTCCGTGGTGGCTAACAGTCTATGTCCTTTTTGATTGGGCTGGGGGTGCCCGGTGGTCAATAAAGCATTGTTTCTGGGTGTTTCTGTGAGGAGGTTTCCAGTCAGTACGGGAGTCAATGGGTCGGGTAAAAAGACCCATCCTCACCGTGACTAGATATAGGCCAACTCCATCTATTCCACAGAGAGCCCAGGGATGGGGTACCTCTCACTGAGTAAGTCTATCAACCTCATATCTGACGTGGCTTTGGTTCATCATCCCAGGACTGACAGCAGCTTTCACATCTCTGCTCGGTTCTCAGGCCTTCAAACTTACACTGAAATGCATCAGTAGCCTGCTGGGTCTCCATCCTGCCAGGGCAGGTGGTGAGACCCCGCCCACCTCCATCCCTGAAGCAGTCATTCCAGAGTACAGTTTCCAAATCCCTGCTGGCTCTGCCTCTCTCCAAAAGTCCAACACTTTTGCTTGTTTTAATTGCAAATTTGAATACATAGCCTAAGCTGGCCTTGAACTTACCAACATCCTCTTACTTCTGCCTCACTAGACTGTGACTACAATTGCATACACAAGATGTGATCTATCTACTATTTAGCTAGAAAGGAATAAAGAACTAAAACATGACACATGTCAACACTGAGAACAAACCTGCCATCGAAAAACATTGCTTTCAAAAGTTAACACATCACGTGATTGCTCCCTTAGCCCACAGATTTACAAGAATAGCCCAATGTTCACTAAAAAGCACAGCCCGGCTTGGTGGCACATGCCTTTAATCCTTGCAACTAGGAAGGCAAAAGCTGGTGGATCTCTGTGAGTTCGAGGCCAACCTGATCTACATATCAAGTTCTAGCTCAGGCTACCCCCGATAAAGCCCTGGCTGAAAAACAAAACAAAACAAAAAAAGAAAAGAAACCCTAACAGCAAAGCTACAGTAGCTGTGGCCGTCAGTGGCTAAGGAAAAGAACTACAACCGCAGCACAGAGATCCAAATGCAACCAGCAGGTGCCCCTTCTGGGCTGCACGCATACACTAACTCTAAGCAGGCCTGGGGGAAGTGTGGGGAAGGTAACAGCCCTTCATCTAGAGCAGATTTTCTGGAATCACGACATTTCTTCCTCCCCTTCTCCCCCTCTTTTTTTGAAACATGGATTTTGTTTGTTTATTGTTCATACATGTGTGTATGTACATGAGTACTATCTATGGCCAAAGAGTAGAGGTCAGAGGAGTAGTGGAAATTGGTTCTCTCCTTCCACCATGAGGGTTCTGGGGGTTAGAACCCAGGATGTCAGGCTTGATGACATATGCCTACACCTACTGAGCATTCTCACCAGCCAGCCAGCCAGCCAGCCAGCCTTCCTTCCTTCCTTCCTTCCTTCCTTCCTTCCTTCCTTTTTATGGAGTCTTATATAGTCCAGGCTGGTCTTGAACTCACTACGTAGCAAGAGATCACCTCCCATATGATGGAATTACAGGCATGCACCTCCAGGCTTGGTTTATGGGTGCTGGGGATTGAACCCAGAGCTTCAAACACGCCCTGCTACACTTCTGTAGATGTGACATCGACTTCCTGGTTATAGGAATGGCTGTGTGACATAATGTCTAAGCCATCAAAACCTCCCAGAATCAACACCCCAGGACTTGCCAGGTACCTAAACCATGCCAGGATCTCCTGAACCTCCACTGAACGGCACAGAAGCAGCAGCAGCAGCAGAAGCCCCTGGAGTCATTCACTCAAGCTGAAAACTGGCCCGAACTTACTGTCTCCCTGTGGGATATCTCTTATTCTGAGTGTGTGTGTGTGGGGGGGGGAGCTCTGTTGTAGCAGCAGGGTCCTTGTAGTGCCAAAGAAGCCCTTCCTTTCACTTCCCATGTCACGAAGTTTGTGGCTTCTTAATGGGTGGCATCCAAAGGCAAAGTGCTTCCCACGTGGCCCCGAGCACCACTGATCCTCTGCCCCAGAAACCCTCAGAATGACTCACTGCACAGAGACACGCTCAGGGACTCTCCAGTCCACGCCCTCCTCCCCTAAGTGCCTGCATGAGCTCGTGACCTGTGGAATAGACTCGGGAAGGCTACAGCTCCTCTCCAACCTAGAACCGTCAGCCCTGACTTCAAGGGGATCCCCTGTTACACCTGCTCATACTCTCCCGAGCCCCTCAATGCCTACAGAGCGAGGTCCAAGTCCACAGCTCCAAGGCAGGCCCTTCCTAACCATATCCAGACCTATTGGCCAACCGTTTCTCCCGTCTCGCCACCCGAACAGCTGCCCAGAAGTTAGCTAGCCCATCTGCAGTTCCCCACGCACAGCAGTTTAGTCACCTGGCACCATCATAGGCAAGCAAGCCTCTGAGAGACACAGGAAGTCGGGTGTGTTAAACACCTGTGATACTTTGCTTACCTTCACAGCAGCCTGTGTGGAGGGACCGGTCAGCCTGGGCCAACCTCACAGCAGCCTGTGGAAGGGACTGGTCAGCCCCAGGTTAGAGCGTCACCCTGACCTCAAATTCAGTGCTCCTTCTAGCCTAGCTTTACAAGGGCCGCCATGGTAACAGGTGGCTCCTCACCCTCATTTTGAGGATAGTGATGGCTCTGGAGTCAATAAACAACCGGTACATAGCAGGCATTCACAGCCAGGGTGTGTGGCCAGCTCTTCTCCCTCAGGCTCAGTCTTTAGCTCCTGTCTACTGGCAGCTTCCCCTCTGCTCCCTTTCCTTCTAAATGTCTGCTCCAGAGTGCTGAGCCTGGCTTCTTGTCTCTGTCCACACACATTCCTGGCTCCTCGGTGTCCACCACATAACACAGATTCTCTGCACAGAGACCGGGACTGTAGTTGTCCAGACCGTTAACTATTGTATCTTAACCTGGGTTGTTGTACATCAAACCAAATGAGGCTACTCCATGTTCTTCGCAATATCATAGATCTATGTAACCTGTCTGGGCTACAACACCTCCCAGAACCTGCCTCCTTTCAGTCAAGTGTGGCTGAGTTGAAGGTAAACTCAGAATTACCTTAAACCTCTCTCTGGTTCTCTCATCCCTACCCCTGGCGGAGAGGGGTGAGAGCGCAGAACAGGTAACACTACACTGAGTTTACACAGCCCTGGAGATCACACTCAGCATGGGTGGGGAACACTCTTCCTCAGGATCTGTGAGCACAAGTGGTTGAGAACCACGACTCTTCCTTATCCGTCCTCGGTGTCTTTTGTGGGACAGTCCATGCCAGGTAATTCTCACAAGCATCTTAGTGTCACGTGTATGCCTTACTGGGCTTTACACCCGACTCTCTTGCACCTGGTAGATTCAAAACATACTGGACTTGGTTCCATCCCTGATCAGAACACTCCACTGTAAGGAGACCATGGGGCTCAACTCTTAAAAGAACTGGGGTGGGGTGGTCGCAGCGGAGTGCTTGCTTTGTATGAACGGTTTGATCCCTGGTATGACAGAAACAGGCTCAGTGGTCCACACCTGTCGTCTCAGCACTTGGGAGGTGGAGGCAGGAGGGTCAGAAGTTCAAGGTTTTATGGTGAGTTCAAAGGCAGCCAATGATGACTAAGATTCTGTCTGATTATAAAATTAATGTGAGACCGAACTAATTATTTGAAGAATTTTTCCACTTCTTGTAGAACTATAATGCAGTGTTACATACAAAAAGGCTTGAGGACTAGAGCCCGGAGAGATGGCTCAGTGGGTAAGAGCACTTGTTGCCCTTACAGAGGACCAGAGGACCCCAGTGAGATGCCAAGCCCCATACGGCAACTCACAACCATCTCTAACTCCAGCTCTGGGAGAACAAACATTCTCTTCCATTTCCTCTCATACCAGATACATACATGGTACACAAACAAGCATATAGAGACAAAACACATCCTTAAAGTAGTAATTTTGAAAATGTTAAGATGCTAGATAAACACACTGTTTAACATAAGTGTCCCTACGATAGAGACAACTGAGGCCCTCGAGGTTCAAGACTTCCTAGTTTGCCCAGATCCCTAACTGGCGTCTCCTGAGGAGCAGAGCCAGAGTCCCACCAAACTAGAAGCATTTGCAAAAGATTCACCCCCATGCCTGGGACAGGCTCACAGCTGGTGTTCATTACTTACAGCCAATGACTCTATACTGCAGACAGGCAGAAAGACAATATAATATCCCTTTTGGAAATTCCATATTAATACTCTAAACTATGACTCCTGCACCTTTCTAGAAAACGAGGAACACTATTAACAGAAAAATTCCAAATAGCCTTTATCTTCCAAATGCAAGGATGGAACTCATGGCCTGGCGAGCGCTAGATAAGAACTCTACCACAGAGTGGCGGCCTTGAACTCTGCGTGTGTGCCGCTTTCTGAGATAGAACTTATTATGTAGCTCAGGCTGGCCTTGAACTCGAAAATCTCCGGCCTCTGCATCTCAAGTGCTGGGGTTACAGATCTGTGGGAGCACACTCAGCTTCTGAATAGCTTTTTAAAAGGAAAACTTTTTAGGGCCCAACCCAGCACTGTGCTTTACCAAGAATCACCACCAGGTGGCAGGACAAGGCCATGTTTTGTAAATGACGGCAGCATTTCCTCCTTTTCATAGTTATCCGGGTAACATGTTAAAAATCTCCCCAAGATTATTTTGTGTTTTGTTTTGCTTTGATACAGGGTTCCATATAGCCAAGCACTTATCTGATAATTATTTTAAACTTTTCATCCTCCTGTCTCTCCCTGTCGAGACAGGGTTTATACAGTCCCAGAGACCACACTTAGCATGGGAGGAAGCACACTTCAGGCTCAGGATCTTACCTTTAACACGCAGAACCTGTGAGACTTATAAAGACTAGAGTAATGGAGCATCAAACATGGGCGCAGGACAGAGTGTCTGCAGAGTGAATGTCTCACCAAGGCTCGTGTGGATGGTCCATGTCCTTTAAAGTTCAAGATTAAAGTTTAGTCTCCGGGGTAAAAGTATTAGGGGGTGCTGTGGAACTCTTTGGGAGACACCAGTGAAAGGTCCTTAGCTCACTTGGGGAATGTCCTTGAGGGGGACTGTGTGACCTTAC